>WNWK01026092.1:0-27798 GCA_009830355.1 Cherax destructor
ATGTATATATATTGTTGGTTTAATCAAAAATTTTCAGAGGGGAGTTTTATGTTAGGAAGGTTGAGGGAGGGAGGGGGGTATATTGCATTTGTAAGTTTTAACTATTGTTTTATAGAGGCACCTTGATGTTATGAGGAAAATGATGATCATGCATTAGTAACAAGTATATTTGTGGTGAGTTTCTATGTTGATTATCATATGTAAATTATGTTGGTAATTATAAGCGTTCATATGTTTCGAACGTTTCCATGTATGTAATATGTACATATACCTGTCTCTTAAATAAAAAAATAAAAAAAAAAAAACTACTCACACTACCATACAACAGATGGGTGAAAACCACCCATCCTCGAAGACTACCCCACCCCATACATTGTATTGACTCAGCATTGATTATAACACTTACAATATTAATGGTACAATGAGTAAACAATGGATATATGTGTACAATTCAATAATTACAAGAAAGTCGCAGAATGCTACTCTCTCAGCCCTCCCGAGCCCCCCCTTTTTTCCTTCTCACAGCAGAACATTAATTCCTCAATAGGTAAGCGGATACACATTCCGCCTGTACATAATTTAATAAATATGATACTCTGCTTCAGTCACTAGGCTGAAGAACATAGAACTCTCATGCATGTTCAAAATTGCACAAAATATCTTTACTATACTACCTCACCCCCACACAGCTGCGGGTGACGAGTGCCCACCCTGTACCCACTACCTAACCCTTCAACCCACTCTCAAGAAAATATATACCAATTAAATACACAATACATTCATTATCATGAACGTATAAGTATACAATGAGACAATATAATTATAACCGTAAAAAATGAAAGGTTACAAGTACGTAAAAAAAAGAAACAGCATCGTCTCAATGTAATCAACTGAATTTCACACTAAAGGAAATATAAAATCACATTCAAAAGTAATCAATCGACCTCCTTGATATACCTACATACATGAAGGAGTTAAGCCCGTTTTCCCCTTCACTCGATGAGTCGTAATAATGACCTCTACTGCCCACTGCGGGCCAGACAGGAGTTTGTTGTGACATTTGGTGCAATACCAATACCAATTCGCAGCAAGCGCCGGTATACAATCATCGGCATACCTCTCGCGACACACCCACAAGGTATATACATAATCAGTAACTATATATCCAATTGTTCTTTGTACGATAAACGAAACCCCACCTATGTCTAGACTTAGTGCTCGAAGACTTTGAATACCACGTCCCCTGACAACACGTACTACTTTTCCGAGCAACTCTCGTCTAGACCCTAAGGGGCCCCTGACAGTCTGAGCGAGCTGAGAAAAAAAAAATAGAAAAAATACGAAAATTGAGTTTTTTTTACCAAAAAATAGCTGATCTTTCTGGCATCCCCCTCATATAATTCTCATCATTATACGATGTTTCTACAATGCATTATAGTAATTTGTAACAGGTATGGTGTCGGCGCTTGTCATGACATGCGCGCTGATGAAGCAAAAAAAAAAAAAATAATTCCAGGTGCTAATATGGATTGAGAACCAATCAGGAGCCTTCTCTGGCCCTCTCGGATAAGAGGTGCTGACAGGCCATAAATTACGATGTAGCGGCCAGCACCCACCAGCCAAAAAATTGTTCTTTTCTTACGCTAATATCAATAATAATGTTTATTTACTTACTACAATTGATCTATTATGACATAAGGCGACATATTAATAGCATAGACACATGAAAAACACACCAGAATAAATACTATGTGGCATAATATGACGGCCTATCGGCAGGTAGTGGGAGGGTAAGATCACCTATAAGGATTACTTTTTCCCATTCTCACATCCTATTATGAGAGAAAACGGATCTAGCGATGGTAAACTGTAGTAGACCCTCATATATGATGAAAACAGTGGAAAAAACAAGTATTTTTTCGGGATTTTTTTTTTTTCCGACAACTCAGGCTGCCGCGCGTTTCGGCCATTATCTCGGAAGTAAGCTATTTACCTTTGTGAGGGCAATAAATTATTAATAATGAACAAATTGACGTGATTTTCACAATAAACATAGAAGAATGACTGCTTTACAAGATAGTGTGTACCTTTTTGAAGTATCCCAAATATTTTCAGATTTGTGTGGGGATAAAAGTCCGATATTTTGCTAAATGTCAAACAACCTACAGACTATTTTTTTTAGAATGAAGATAAGCTTTATTACGGAATAAGTACACTTGACACGATGGACGTAGAAGTGTTCTATCAGCAGGAAGTGTCAAAACAACTTTCCCAACTACCACTTCGGAGTATATCTCTCCTAAGTGGAATCTTTAGGAATTTTCAGTAAATCTTGCGTGGTTCATTTGCTTTATGGCCGATTTTATTGAAACCTCGTCACAGCTTATTCAATATAAGCTTCTAATAGTACACCAAAAATGAGCGCAATCGATAAACAAATAAAAAAGTTCGTCAGTTCGAGCAGGGGCCCCTAAGCTTTCACAAAAATATAGACTATGGTAAGAATCCGCGATCGCTCCGCAAGCAGGACACATTTCTTCTTCTATAAGGCGTCGATTATATAATACCACTTTTGACGTAGGATGTTATGTAAGAACTTGTAATATACTTCGCGCACCTTCAGATGAATACGTAATTCAGCAAAACGTCTCCAAATACCTGGCCACTCTTACACAGGAAAAAGGCAATGCACTGGCGGAACGACAGGCCATACCACACCCCGTATAAGAACTCGTATGGGCATATTTCCCGGTTGTCGTGCATAAACAAGGCAGCTTAGAAAGTCTATCCCAATGCGGCATTCGTCTCCGCTGTACCACTTACAAACATATTCATGCAATGCTGGAAGGGACATCGTACCATGCGAAATCGCTGTCAAATAAACACCTTTCACAAACATTCCTATGGCATGTATTCGTAGATCAATCAAACCGAGACCTCCACATTTTACCGGTAAACACACTACGTCTTGCCGCAACCAATTACAACCACTACCCCACACAAATCGATAAACGCGTGCTAACAACCTCTGCACATCAGCACGCGCTATAGGAATGTGCTGTGCAACGTGCCACACTTTGGCGTAGAGCAGTGCGTTTGTAACCACCACTCGCTGATGTAACGTCAATCCATTCGCTCTCAGAGTGGACATATGGAGAATGACTATCTACGACGGTGGAAGAGTTTCGCCTTTGTGTCTCAAAGAGACTATTCGTATATTCGATGCCAAAGATCTTCAAATGGGATACTCTGGGCCACACCCGCTGCCGAGTCTCGTGTACAGTCACTAGTTGACCTAGTAGCAAAACACCTGTTTTTTTAGGATTACTCCGCATGCCAGACGCTGGTCCAAACGCTCTAACCGTTTCATGAACGGCACCCATTTCATCTAATCCTTTTAGTACTACAGTCGTATCGTCCACGTATCCAATTATACACACCATCCGTTTATTACGTAACCCAACACACGGTACTCGATTTAAACTAACAACGGCACTATAAAAAGGATCTTGAAGAAGTCCAAAGAACAATTGTGACATCGGACAACCCTGACGGATGCCACGGTTAACGGTAATTTTATTACCAAGACAACCATTAATCTGAACCTGCATACACGGTCCATCGTACAATGAACGCGCCCAATCAATTATTTGTCGCCCAAAACCCTGCCATTTCATGAAAGTCCAAAAGGTTTCACGTTCTACTGTATCGAACGCTGCCTGCCAATCGATCACGACAAGCGCTCCATTCTGATCACTTTCCTGACATTCACGGAAATGGTGTGTGAGGATACTGTGTCCGTAATGCATCGATCATCCAGGAAGCCCACGTTGTCCTTCGTGTATTACTTTATCGATGACTACCTTAATACGATTCCCTAAAATTTTAGCGAAGATTTTATAATCGCTACACAATAAAGAAATCATCCTATAATCCGTTATAAAAGAATACGCTTCATTTTTCGGGACTAACACAACTACTCCTGTTTTCTTAAGTGTCCCTAACCTTCTACGTATCTTCATTTCGTTACACAGTGTTACAAGAAAGTCTCGAAGAACGTTCCAATACTCTAAATAAAATTCACTGGGGATACCATCAATCCCAGGGGATTTACCTACGTTCATTCTTTGTATGGCTGTCCAAATTTCATCAGTCGTAATCATCCCACCTCGTGTTACCCTATCATCTTTGGTTATATTACAAGGTATATGATTACCGAACGACTCGACCGCCTGCCAGCTAACTCCTTGACTCAAAGTATGTTTACGGAAATATTTATCGACATAAAACCCTATACTCTCAGTACTTGTTTATTTATTATCCGGACGATACCCTGCCACGCCTTCCGATGTCTGCATGCTCATAATGGATGTCGCCCGCCAACGGCGACTCTGAGCCCGCAAAACGTAAGCGGATGGCCGATGTTCCCATAGCACTGCTTCAACCCCGCTAGCGATTCTGGCTCCATTAAACCGTTCATTGTGTAATGTACAGAACATAGTCCTGAGCGCTTCAATCTCCGCTACCGGGTAAGACGCTCTGGGGACATAGCATGCATCAAGCTGTCCTTGAATATACGCCATGTACCCAGTACGCATTTGATAATCAACTTTACTTTGACCAACAAAAAAATCGCGGACTATACCCTTCACCACAGTATCCCACCAGTCAATTACATCACCTCTATCGTTACGTCTCTGCATTGCATTTTCCCACACTTGCGTAAAGAGTGACCACACCTCCGCTTTCTTTAATAGTGACACATTCATCTTCCAGAACCTTGGAAAAAATTTTGGTAACCCGTCCCAAGTTAAATTAGCTACCACAGCACGATGATCTGTACAACCCACATCGGTATGAACAACGTTCTGTACAGCCACACCTCTCGACACACAAATTCGATCAAGGCGCGCTGCATATCCAGGCCGAACAAACGTGTGCGCAACGCCACCAACATCAACAACTCCTATATTACGTGTTATGTCACCTAAGAGTGACAATAATACTCCTCTCCCCAGAGGATCAACATCTTTACGCCGAACCACGCAATTCCAGTCGCCGCCCATTATTGTAACAACTGGCAGCGAACGCAAGTGATATACTAGGGCATCACTATAAAACTGGGTTTTCACTTGCAAAGCATTATCGGCCGGTCCGTACACACCAATGAAACAAACCGGAACTGTACCCCACCGCCCATCGACACGCATGACTCTACCCTCCACGTCAACTTCCTGTCGTGTCACATGAAACGGGCTTAACTTCTTAATACAAATAGCAACACCTTCTTTCAATCTCAGGGAATTTGTGTCATACACTCTATACCCATCCACATTCAATTTACTGACGTCACGGAAATTGTGTTCTTGTATGTACACTACATCAGCGCTACATCGACGCAAAAATTCTACAACACCACCTCATTTAATCCTATCACATATGCCATTGACATTTATAGTCACACACTTGAAGGTGATGGTATAAAGAGGACTCGATCTGGATGCTGTATCGTCGTTACCGGCGTATCAAGTGATACGTCTGCCGTCTCAACTTCTCTACCGTGACCGGTCGATTCCGCTATACCTGTACTAGGAAGGAGACTCGAACCGTCTTGTCTCGTAGGTTCGACCCATTGCTTTTTCCCAGGTCTCTGTTCGGGAGTTAAGATGTCATCACTCCCGTCTGACACTGCGTTCCTCTTCCTTGACGGACAGTCTGCCGAACGAACTGTCGGAGGCGTCGCCTCCGCATGAACGCTCACTGGTACTTCCAACACTGTAACAGGAGTACCAATGTCACTATTGTCTGGAGTTTCAGGTCCTATACTTAAATTTACATCAGGGATTTCACTCTCTTCACTTGGTATAGGAGATGCTTCGAGTCCTATGTCTCGTACATGGAAGGATAGGGGGTCGTCGTCGCAGTAAGCCCCACTTTGAGTGAACGACTGAGGAACTGCCGGTCTAGTAGACAGACATAGCTATTCATCTAGTGTTGCCATGGGCTCTTCATCGGACCATGCATTGTGAGACGTCCGCTTTTTCATCTCTCCTCCGACATGAAACTTGCCCGGTGTCGTCGTAGGGTAATCATGATGCCTCGCCTCAGCTCGCTGTTGCTGTTCACACTGTGCAGCGACGTGGCTGGCCAAACCACAAAGGCAACACGTACGGCATTGGCCACTGTACGTGATGTACAACTGTGTTTTAAACTCACTTAACATGACATATGGTGGTATAGGCTGCTTCAGAGACATTTTGATGATGTAAGTGCCTTCTGGTAAACCTTCATAAGGGCCGCTGGTCCACCATCCCATCGTTGCAGAGTAGACTGTCCCATAAGCCTCAAACGTTTTTCTTATGTCGTGATCGTCCGCCTCAAATGGGACACTCTTTACACGGACATACGTATACATCCGTGACACATTGTGGAGACAAACCTCCACAGCTGGGGTGACCTGGAACCGAGCATCCTCGTAATTCTCCACCACTCTCTCGTATACACTTGATGACGTGAACTTAACAAAGAATCGTTTCACGCCATTAAGGGACACTCCGTACAAATCACTGTTCTCAATGGCGTACGTCTCTGGTAAAATCTGCGGCAGGAGAACAGGTAGGGTAGGGCCCAACAGTGACCCACGGGTTAACTCCACACAGACAGTGTTCCTCCGACGCCGGTTACTCTCCCCCATACTGGCTACCAACTGCTGGTATTGGAGAAAACCTGAAGAGGGCAGCACAGTAGAACAACCTCTCACCGTGAAAGCTGAGGTGCGAATGGCATCTTTGTTGACCTCTTTAAGGTAGTTACAGACAAAACTGTATAGTGAAAGGATCACTGACCCTCTACCGGGTGGAACAATATCCCAGAGGCCTACGAATTTTTGGATCGTTAACAAAAACCCACAGCACTATTGACCCATTACTGTAAGGAACTTAGGTTTATAAAAGACTACAAAACAGTAAGAAACGCCCCTGACATGGGACAAAACTATTAGGCTACCCAAAATGCCTGATACATGTTTTTACCCTGACTGAAACAGGCCATTTACAGGTCTACTGCAGCCATACATATGGAGCTTACGATACAGAAAATCAATCCCCTGAAATGCGTAATTCTCAGGAAATTTGGGGAGGATATAGCTAAGGCCATCTTTATCTATGTCTTATGTGAGGGTAAAGTCAGTAAATTGGGCATATGGTAGTTCAGACTCCGAGGGACTGTTACAGTGTGTCGCCGCCCGCACTGCCATCTAGCGGGAAGCTGTAAAACTGCTTATTTCTTCGGGTCAGAGTTTTAGTTTCTACTCCTGGGAGTATTATCCTTACCTGGTGTGAGTTGGAGTTTGGGAAACCAGTTCATCTCCACTTCTGATCAGCCCTGTTGCAGGCCAGGTCATTGATCAGCCCTGTTGCAGGCCAGGTCATTGATCAGCCCTGTTGCAGGCCAGGTCATCCACAGTAGACGCTGGATTTACTGGAGCTAGAACCCCGGCGACGGGACATAGCGACTCATCTCTCATTTGATATCTTGGGTGAGATAATATGAACTAGTATTGACAGGAGTTTCTGAACATCGGACTAACACCGCCTACCCAGGATAACTAACAAACTCGTCAATACCTCTTAAGAATAAAATAAATGGTACAAGATCTCCTGGACTTGGAAGATTATCCTGTCTTAAGATCTCACTGGAACCAACGGCAGCCAACTTTATTTTTTATTTAAATACTTTTTAATTTCCCATTATTCTTTCTTGTAGTCATTATTTTTCCATACTTCTGATCAGGCGGAATGCATTTCCCTGACAATGGCGACCTTGCCAGGATTCAACATCTTCCTGAAGGTTCAGCTGATCGTAAGTATAACATCTGAGAAAGTAAAGGGCGAGTTGAGTATCGTCATTTAATACGGAACTGATGTCATTACTTGTAGACTTGTTAGACTTTCTATTGTTGGTTCTAGGGTTCGGTTTAGGTGTTTGCCCATTGTTGGACCTGGGGAACACAGACAACAACCCATCTTATGTGAGCCAGGTGTATTTAAACTTTTTGAAGGTTGCTGAGCCCACAATTGTGTTCTTCCAAGAAGGAAAATTGTATCTCCTTCCGTGGGAAGGTTTATAAAGTGTGCGGACATTGCGTCCCTCTTTTGAAACTGCTGTTTCAACTATTTGTTTGTCTTAGTACAGATAGACAAAAACTTTTGTATATTTATTTTCTCGGCATGAATTCTTTGGATGTCTGGTTAAGAGCTACAAGAGAGATGGGATTTACTGGACGTGAGCGGGACTGCTACTGCAAAAAGGAAAGAAGAGGAAAGATTAGCTCGGAGAGAAAAAAAAACCCAGGAAAGTATAGCAAGGGAAGACAACTCTGGCAAGAGAGGTAGCATTCAAAATGAAGGAAATTGAACAAGCTAAGCAGAGGTATCTTGGACAACTAAAATTAGAAATAGAAGCCAAGATAAAACTTTCCAAGAAGGTTATTTCAGCATGACACACGTTTATACCAAGATTATCCCAGTTGGGTGTACATGGCGAAAACCCCTTTATATACAGAGCAATAACAGTACGAGTATGACGCAATAACAGTACGGGTATGACGCAATAACAGTACGGGTATGACGCAATAACAGTACGAGTATGACGCAATAACAGTACGAGTATGACGCAATACCAGTACGAGTATGACGCAATACCAGTACGAGTATGCCGCAATAACAGTACGAGTATGAAGCAATAACAGTACGAGTATGAAGCATTAACAGTACGAGTATGACGCAATAACAGTACGAGTAATTTTGTACATATGGTCACTTAGGTAAGTGTAATTTTAAATTCAAGAGTTTATAATGAATACAAGAGAATTTAATATTCTATTAGTTCATGCTGTATGGATTTAATAAGTTAGAGAGGAATTACAGTTTTGATTATTAACCAAAAGATGAGACAATGAATTTATTAACGTTTGAGAGGATAACAGATATTAAAAGTATATATTGATTTTAATGTTTTACCTATGTTTATGATATTGAGCAAATGCATGTGTAGTTCTTACAAATGTATTTATGATGGGCTGGGATAGGTTAAGGAGATGAGGTGTTTTTTAGCGGTAATTTTGAAAATGCTAGCTGAGTCAGTGATTCCGGAGATTTCTGGTAGGTTTTTTTTTCCATATTTTAGGCCCTTTGATGTACACTGAATTTTTGGAGAGATTTAGCCTGACACAGGGAATGTCAGATTTTTATGCCTAGTATAATGTCTATGGGGTCCTATTGCAACTGTCAAGAAAGTGCTTCAGGTTGGGATTTATATTACTATTGATTCTGTAAATGTAGTTTGCACAGTAGTACGAGTGAATGTTTAGTATAGTGAGTAGGTTTAGGTCTTTGAAGAGTGAGGAAGGGATGTGTTTACCAGTGGATTGTGTGATCATTTGCACTGTAGCTTTTTTTGGATTATTATTAGCATTAGGTAATTTGCTGTTGTGGATCCCCAGGCACAAATAGAGTAGGTGAGGTAGGGGTAGATCAGTGAATCTTGTAATTTAAGTAGTGCTGTTTGTGGTACATAGTAACGTATCCTTCAGAGGATGCCAACTGTTTTAGATACTTTTTTTGTGTACTGGATATGGGTGTTGAATTTCAAGTTGCTGTCAAGGTGCAGACCCAGAAACTTTCCCTCGTAATGTTTAGCAATAGGATTGTTAAGCACAATGTTTAGTTGGATATCTCCTGCTCTACTCCCAAACATAATGCAGAAGGTTTTATCTATATTAAATAAGTTATTGACAGACTTCTTTTTTTTTTCAAGTGTTGTGTAAATCACGTCTAGCATTTTTATTATTGCGTCATTTGTGCTTTTATTTCTACTGAAGCCAAATTGGCAGTGGTTGAGGATGCTCTGTGATGTAATGGCGTAGTATAACCTCTTGTGTACGAAGATTTTTTAAAGTAAAGGCAAGTTTGATATTGACCTCTACTTGTTTACATCTGTTGGGTCACCACCTGTGTGTATTAGTGCAGTCCTTGCTATTTTGAGTGAAGCCGGGGAAGTGTTGGTTTCTAGTAATTTCTAGATTAATATAATGGTGGGTGAAAAGACTTTAGCCGCTAGTTTGTACA
The DNA here is from genome assembly GCA_009830355.1 of Cherax destructor. NCBI lineage: Eukaryota > Metazoa > Arthropoda > Malacostraca > Decapoda > Parastacidae > Cherax > Cherax destructor. The sequence continues at coordinate 10,128 of WNWK01026092.1, forward strand.
ATAGTGGCGGAACTTGAGCTATATTTCCTGATTTGTTTTTTAGCGAGTTAATAATCATGGCAACTTCAGTGGGCTCTGTTGGTGCTAGAGGGATGTTGGGAAGTTCCCATCTAGATAATCGTTAGCTCGGACATTGGTATTTTGAATTTTACTGGCAAGACTTGGTCCTACGGTTGAGAAGTCATTTATCTTGTTAGCTGTATCAATAGGCTGGAGTTGCGGTTCGTTCGGTTTAGTTAATACAATATGAATAGCTTTGCTCAGATTGCGGGTGCCAGGATCTGAGTGTGTCTACCACGTCTTTTTACATCCCTCGTTTCAATGAATATTAGAAAAATATAGTTGCTTGGACTTTCTGATTAATTTGTCGAGGACTTTTGCCTCAACGAACACAGATATACACACACTAAAACATACTACAAACCCGGCAACGCTCACCAGTAATTATTGTGGTCCTCCTCACATCCAAGGGCTTTGAAAAACTCTCCCATTCTCTCTAGCTCTTGAGGATCGAAAGACTGTAGTGAGGCCTCCTTCTTTGAGTCTTTCCTTAAGGAAATTCTCGACCTCTTCAGACTTAGGAATTACCGCGAAGACTGCCTCAGAACACCTGAACAAAAACTTGGAAAACTAAATAGGAAACAATTGCTGATCAAAAAGGTGGAAAATTAATAACATTAATATATTACCGTCAGTATTTAGTCCTTCCTTCTACTCTGACATAACATTACAACTAGATTAACTCTGGGAGGGGTTCGAACCCGTGGTTCTAACCCCGCCCATGGTATGGTTTGTTTGCAATCGTGTCATTACGATTTCATGAGTTAGATTCTAGTGAGAGCGGAGTTTCTCAAACAAGACAACAGGACCAAACGGTAGAAACAGAAGAGGACTTGGAGACACTAGGGAGCAAGCACTAAAAAAAAAAAACTAATCAGTAAACCATGCCTCAAACACCGAAGAATCTGACCTCGAAAAAAACTAATTTTTTGGGTAAAACCAGACATCATGCCAGAATAATTCCTAGAGGGAGTATGAACCGTGAGGGACCTGCACCACACCGGCCATCCGACTTCCAAGGAGGAGCACTGCAGAGACCTACCTAACCTGACCTGAGTATTCCGAGTACCACAATACTTGGGTAGAATCTATCATTCACCTCTTCGCTCTCGGGAGGTTGTCTTGCGCAGTTGTTCCTGAGTTTGCACTTGGCGCATCCAATGACCAGTGGCCTCTGGTGGGAACTTGTGCAGTGACAGTTTTCTTCAAGCAGCAAAATGGTGGAATTGTATCGTCGGCATATTAACACTGTCTGTGTTGAATTGATAAAAGGAGCCATTTATCCTACCAATGCCGGAGTTTTGCTGCCAGCTATCATCAGAGACGTTTATGGAGTTGAACATGGAGACATTTATGGCATTGCATTAAATGGAAGTGCAAGGATATTTATCAAGCTTAACACGGCGGCTGTATACGACAAACTTGTGGAAAAGTATGAAGAAGTTTGCCTTCCTGTGACTGCTGCAGTGGAGGTAAAGCTCAAGGATGTCTCCAGACGTTACACATGGAACAAGATTAGGAATTTGCCGTTCGAAGCGACGGAGCAGGATGTGAGAGCTGCATTTTCGGTGTATGGTGTGATACATTATGCAGCTATGGGAAGGTGGACAGATGGTTTTTATGCAGGAGTCCCAGAAGGGTCTTTCAACTTGAAGATGACTTTACGGAAGCCTATTCCATCCTATGTGGTGTTGGAAGATTTTAGGTCACAGGTTTATGTGACTTATGCCGGGCAAAGGCGTACTTGTAGACTTTGTGACTCTTATGAGCATATTGCTGCTGAGTGTGAGAGGCGACAGGGACGACGACCATTCGGGAGACAACCTGGGATGGACCAGGGTGTGCTTGAGGAAGTGAGGAGTGACACTGATGTTGTGGCATCAGTGGGAAAGTGGAGTGACATAGTACAGGGAACAGTGGACGTCCCTGCCGGTACAGTCGCAGGGAGTGGAAGTGTGTGAGGAACGTCTTGTGCAAGAGGAATTGACATTGGATGTGGGTTTGGAGGCAGTTTTGCCTGAGGTATTGCAGGGACTGTTGGACAGTACCCAAGGGGAGGTGCTTGAGGGTTCTGTGAGCCCTGGTGGTGGGTTATTGGGTGAAGTGGGTACACTGGGGGAAGATGGACTGGAGGCTTTACACTTGAATGTGCAAGAGGTGCAAGTGTCAGTGCATCAGGACGACGAGAGGTTGGATATGGAGGTTAGTAGTGATTCTCGCAAGAGGTCGATGAGGAGTGAGGAAGATGACGTCCTGACTCCTGGTCAAGGGACCGGTAAAAAAGTATTGGTTGAGGCGCCTCGTCAGACTTCCAAGATTGTGGATGGTGTGAGTGAGACGAGGGGTAAGAGGTCCCTGGTTAAAGGTCTTGGGACTGGAAAACAGGCATCGATCAGGGATGGAAGATCTAAGGAAAAGCCACCTCTAGCATTTTCATGTGCCTCACGTTAAAATGTTAATGGGCTGAAGGATGAAGTGAGAAGATCGTGGGGACTCTTAAGACGTTTGGTGATTGATGTGGCGTTTTTGCAGGAACATAACTATAAGTATGGAAGATATCTTTTGCTGCCTGGGTATAGAGTGTATGCGGGGTGTTCGGGTAAGTTCAAGGGTGGTGCAGCGGTAGTAGTGAATGAAAATAGCCCCTTTCAGCTTTTGGCATGGGAGGAGGGGAGGGAGGGGAGGGTGGTGAAGGTCGATGGGGACTGGGGAGGTGTGAGGGTGACGTTTGTGGGGGTATATTTGCCGGCTGGGAGCAGTAGAAGGATCAAGGAGGATTTTGTTAGGGATCAGTTGATTTTTTTCTTGGGAGGTATGGCAGAGGTAGGGGTGATAGGGGGTGATTGGAACAGTATTATTAGGAAGAAGGATGTGGAGCCAAGAGGGGCGGGTTGTGAATTGGGCGTGTTGAGGGACGTTTTGGGGAGTGCTGGGGTTGTAGATGTGGTGGGAGGTGGCTGGAAGGTGGACCACACATTTATTAGAAGAGGCTATGTTGTTCGCCTTGATAGAATTTATGTGTCTCGGGCTGTGGATGTAGGGGAGGTGAGGTGTGTGGACGTGGGGTTTTCTAACCACAGAGGGGTTGTGGTGGAACTGGCATAGGAGGGGATGGTAAGGTGGTATTCGGGTCATTGGAAATTAAATGTGCGGCTTTTGGATGGAGAGGAGGGTAGGGCATGCTTTGAGGAGTGGTGGGAGTGTATGTGGGTGCAAGGCAAAGTGGTGGAAGATGTGGTAGGATGGTGGGAAGGGGTGGCTAAGCCGGCTATCAGAAAATTCTATAGGGTAAGGGGACGGGAGGAAGCGCAGTGGAGGTATGGTCTGGAGAAGTATTTGGAGGGACAGCTGGGGCTTTGTTGTGAGGGTAGGTCTGGTCGCCATATGGTCGAGATGGAGGAATTTAAGGATAGGGTGTGTGTACTGCAAAATGAGCGTTTTGATGCAATTTGATTACGTGGTGGGCTTGAGGAGACTATGGGGTGACAGGCTGTCGGCATGTGTGTTGCGAAATTGTAGAAAACGGAGGGAGGGAATGATGGTATCGAGGATGGTGGTGGAGAATGACGTAGAGGGGTATGCGTTGGGGCAGGTAATGAGGTCGACTGAGGCTATAAGTTTATATTTAACATCGTGGTTTCAGAGATACTTGAGGGCGGGGAATGTGGGGACAGGAGGGTGATGTTGTGGTAGAGGAATTGTGCATAAATTGGGAGATGAGGATAGGGAGGAAATGGGGGCTGATTAGTGAGGACGATGTTTGGGGAGCTGTGAGTGGTTTGAGTAAACGAAAGGCGCCAGGGATGGATGGGATCCCTAATGACTTTTATGTAACTCATTGGGGTGTCCTAAAGGAGTGTTTGGTTAGGGTTCTTAATGGTATGAAGAAGACTGGGAGGATGGGATTGACACAGCGTACTGGGGTGGTGGTTTTGGTGGGCAAGGGAGGGGAGAGAGAGATAATCAAGAATTATAGAGGATTATCGTTAATGTGCGCTGATTATAAGATATTTGCAAAAGTGTTAGGGAATAGGATTAAGAGGGTGGTTGGAGGAGTGGTAGAGGAAGGGCAGTATGGTATACCTGGCAGGTGTATGGCAAGGGGGCATGAAAGGATTAGGAAATTTATTGAGGACATGGAAGAGGGGGGGTCCTTGCATTATATTGGGAGGCAGCATATGATAGTGTGGATAGGGAAATGCTGTGGAGGATTATGAGGAGGCAGGGTTTTGGGGAAGAAATTGTAGGCTGGGCTGAGACATTATATAGGGAAGCAAGAGTGAGAGTACAAGTTAATGGGATGGTGGTTGGAGAAGTGTGTATGGAGAAGGGGTTGCGGCAAAGTTGTCCCCTGTCGCAAATGCTTTTTGCATGTCTGCAGGACCCATTGTATAGATTAGTTAAGACAGAAGTGGGAGGGGGGTGTGGGAATTTAAGTGGTGATGGGGGTATTATTGGTTACATGGATGATACTACGGTGCTGGTGAGGAGGGAGAGGAGTTTGGAGGCTGTAGGAACGATCGTGGGGATTTTTGGGAGAGCGACAGGTATGAGGATTAATAGGGCCAAGTCTCGCTTATTGGAAGTAGGGACGTGGGTGGGTGGAGGGTTGGGGTTGAGGTGTGGGTGGTCAGTTGCCGATAGATTAAAGATATGTGGTATCATTTTTTATGAATGATTTGGGTGAAGCGAGACGTGTTACTATGGGAGGTGTAATGACTAGGGCAATACAATGGATGAATGGGTGGAGGCCGGGGGTGGGGGTTAACTATGATGCAGCATGTGATTGTGGTGAATGTTTTGGTTTATAGTAAGATATGGCATGTGGCGAGGATTTACCCAATTCTGAAAGGCGATGTTGCGGAGTTGATACGAAGGGTCTTCAGGTATGTATGGGGGTATGGTAGGCATTGGTTGCGAAAGGAAATTGTAATGAAGAGGGTGGGTTTGGGGGGTATGGGGTTAATCAATTTGGAGATGTGTGTCATGAGTGTGTATGTGAAGTCCTGCTTTCTGGAGAGGGGAGGGGTACAGGGGAAACGAGTGGGTGGGGTAATGGGGGTATTGAAGAAATGGTGGAGGGGAAGGAGTTGGACCAGTGTGGAAATATGTTGCGCAGGCTTTTGAGTGTGAGGAATCCGGCGAACGTTACGGCTAGTGTATTAGGGAGAATCAGGGGAGGAAGGGAGGTTTATGAGGGGGAAGCGGTGTTTCCAGTGTATAATTGGAAAGGGATATGGAGTGGGTTGCGGGGTATGTGGTTGAAGGCGAGGTCAAGGGAGGTCATGTTTAGGTTTTTGCATGGGGTACTTGCTTCCAGGGCGGTTTTGTTCAAAATGGGGTTAGCAGGGGATGCCCGGTGTGTTAGGTGTGGAGGAGAGGACACGACGTATCATGGGTTATATTTTTGTGATCAACTAGAGGACGTCCGATATTGGGTGGGGGAGTAGTAAGAGAAATGGGGGAGGGGATTAATGCATTGAGGTTTATGTGTTTAGATATAGGGGGTGGAGTATGTGTTAGGAGGGGCTCATGTATTTGGCAGTGGATTTTGTGACTGTATCTTGGGCTTTGAGGGAACAACCTGGGAGTGTTCGGAAAAGGGCTATTGCTGCAGCTATATATAGAACGAAATGTAAGAACAGTTTATTATATGGGGAGGGGTGGGCTAGGTTTTTTACTACTGGTTATAGGGAACTTATGGTGGGGGGTTATTGGGGTGGGAAGTGTGCTACGATGAAAGGGGCTATTTACATAGGATGGGGTGAAGTAGAGAGTGTGTTTGTCTTGGTTGCATTTAGGCATGAATGTAGAGTGGGAAAGTGTATGTTGTGTTGTGGGGGTGTTGACGGAGGACGACTCATTTTTGGAATGTGTAACCTGACATTGGACTGCAGGGGAGGGATGCATGGAGTGTGTGTCACGTTTTGTGTTGATCTCTGGGAGACTGAGGACGGGGGGTTCATTGGGAGGTGGCTTTCCCTGTTTGCAGCCTTTTGGTTTTCTTTCGGGTTTATTTTTTGTCCTATGTATAGCACGGCACTTGAGATAGGATGATGATGATGCAAGTTTTGAGCTAGCAGGATGGTTAGGAGTTATGAGTGGATAGTGCACGCTTGTCAGGTCCTGTGAGGCCTTGTGAGTGATGCCTGTGAGGTGCTATTGCTTTGTATTCATGGTAACTTTCAAGATAATGTTATGCATCAAGATTGTAAATATAACAGTTTGTGGGATATTTTCCTTATCATTATTGATATTGTAGTTTTTGGTATTATTCAGAGTGAAATAGGTATATGATGTACCCTGTGGGGTGTTACTAAGTTACATTGTGTTTTACCCTTGTTTTCAAGGGTTTCAGTATGTATTTTATAATGGTGTTTATATAAAGAAAAAAAAGTTTGAACATGGTTAACAGTGTGTTCATTATGTAATTAATTATGTCAGGATGATTTATGGTCCTGTATCAATAATAACTCGTGTTTTTTTTAGGATGTTTAGTGGCCAGGTTTAGGGAGCTGAACCTTTGGATTTTAAGTCTTTCTGTTAAAAGCATATTGTGAGACATCTTGTGTAATGACAATGTTTATTTTGTGTCATGTCTGAGTAAGCATAATGCAAAACAAATCGATGAATAATTTATAGGAGCTTGTGTGCAACATTTTGATAATGTGTTAGGGGTATTTTTTTTTTTTTTTTTGTACAGATATCTTGCTTTATATGGTGTCTTTCGTTGGGTGTTGCTATGAGTTAGCAGGTATAGTATGGACATATATTTTTGTGACGAGCGAGTGGGGTTCTTTTGACGTCTTGCAATTATTTCATTGTGTCTATGGGGAAGGGGGGGGGACATGTGTCAGGGTGAGCTGTACTTATGATTGTGGATGAGGTCATAGATGGTATCTTTAGTTGTACCATGGAGATGTAATGGTTATTTTGTGTGGGTTTTGGTTAGCGCTTCTTTTGATTTTAATATTTGTGTTGGGTTTTGGGGTTGTCTTTGATCGAGTGATCTGTTGTTATTATCGTGATAAGTCCTGCTTTTATTCAAAGATTATGTGTATTCTTCCTTATGCTATTAGTTAATGTATCATGGGACTTGTTTTATTATTTCTTGTTGTTGGGTTGTGTAATGTATGATTGTACATGTTTATTATTTTTATAAAAAAAAAAAAAAAAAAAAAAAAAAAAATTAGGTGTTGGGGTTGCAGTGTAAAGTTTTTTATGTTTCATAATTATAATTAATTTTTGTTTTTGTCATTATGGTAAGTGGGGTTTGTTTACATCCCACTGTTTGTTTTGAGCCTTTTGGGTGTGAGATGTTATTTAAGCTTTACGGTGTATGAATCTTGTATGGTAATTGTTTTGTAGTCAAGTTTTCATTTATAGTGAATGTCATGTTAAAATTTACTGTATTCGTAATGTAAGTTAGTGTGGGTAACTAATGTACTGTTACGTGTTATATCCTTCTGGGAGTACTTGTTACTTTTGGTTATGATTTTTTATTGTATTATTACTATGTATGATGAAATATGTCTTTTAAATAAAAAAAAAAAAAAAAAGAATATCACCTAATTGGTACAAGAAGAACAAGCATTGAAGACTATGTATTCTCGAATAGTTTATTTAATAGGTATTATCCTACTTTGTAAATATCAACTAGGCTTCATGTGCTATATAATTATGTTCTCTTAGCACATAGGTCGGCAACCCCCGGCCTGCGGGCCACATCCGGCCCGCGTGAGATTTTCGTCCGGCCCGCCAACTTAACACCTGGATACTAATTAGTATGGAATACAGATGCAGTAGTTCACTTCAAGTTTCAACAGTCACTGGAAAAGTTACTTCGTATTCTCCCTCAGTTTTTCATTTGAGTTTGTTGTCTGGTGGTAAAACAACTGTACAGTAGGTTTAAAAACTAATGGCAACCCTGATCTAACGACGTCGTTAGAAACCTGGTTTTTTTCACAATTTATGCACAATCATGTTTTATCATATTACTGTATTTGTATTTACATTTCTTTTCATTGTTACTTATTTCTCCATACTGATTACCATACTTTATTCTCTTTAACTTTCCAGAAGTCTTTTTTGTCTGAGCAAAAACAAGCCCATGGAAACTAAGAAAAGAAAGTGGATTTGAGTGCCAAAATTTTAGGAATGGCTGAACACTTAGCTATTTTATTTATTGAGCACTTCGGAAAATGTGTTTGCTTAATTTGTCAAGAAACCATTGCCGTGAAAAGTTTCAAATATTAAACTGCAATATGAAACTCGTCATAATCATTACAACAGTTTCACTGTAAAAGGACGAAGTTGCACGACTGAGAAATAATTTAACAAAGCAGTCATCCTTTTTTACTAGAAAAGTTGAAGAAAACGAGCGAAACGCTCGTGCTACCTACGAGGTGTCAAAACGAGCGAAACGCTCGTGCTACCTACGAGGTGTCAAAACGAGCGAAACGCTCGTGCTACCTACGAGGTGTCAAAACGAGCGAAACGCTCGTGCTACCTACGAGGTGTCAAAACGAGCGAAACGCTCGTGCTACCTACGAGGTGTCAAAACGAGCGAAACGCTCGTGCTACCTACGAGGTGTCAAAACGAGCGAAACGCTCGTGCTACCTACAGTGTCAAAACGAGCGAAACGCTCGTGCTACCTACGAGTGTCAAAACGAGCGAAACGCTCGTGCTACCTACAGTGTCAAAACGAGCGAAACGCTCGTGCTACCTACGAGTGTCAAAACGAGCGAAACGCTCGTGCTACCTACGAGTGTCAAAACGAGCGAAACGCTCGTGCTACCTACGAGTGTCAAAACGAGCGAAACGCTCGTGCTACCTACGAGGTGTCAAAACGAGCGAAACGCTCGTGCTACCTACGAGGTGTCAAAACGAGCGAAACGCTCGTGCTACCTACGAGGTGTCAAAACGAGCGAAACGCTCGTGCTACCTACGAGGTGTCAAAACGAGCGAAACGCTCGTGCTACCTACGAGGTGTCAAAACGAGCGAAACGCTCGTGCTACCTACAGTGTCAAAACGAGCGAAACGCTCGTGCTACCTACGAGTGTCAAAACGAGCGAAACGCTCGTGCTACCTACGAGGGGTCAAAACGAGCGAAACGCTCGTGCTACCTACGAGTGTCAAAACGAGCGAAACGCTCGTGCTACCCTGAGTGTCAAAACGAGCGAAACGCTCGTGCTACCTACGAGGTGTCAAAACGAGCGAAACGCTCGTGCTACCTACGAGGTGTCAAAACGAGCGAAACACTCGTGCTACCTACGAGGTGTCAAAACGAGCGAAACACGTGTGCTACCTACGAGGTGTCAAAACTAACTGCAGAAAGATGAAACCTTTTACTGATAGAGAGTTCTTCAAAGAATTATTGTTGAAGGAAGCGGATCTTGGTAGTCCAGAAAAAAGGGAATTATTTTCTCGATCAGCTTAACGGCAAGAACAGTAACAAGACGAACTGAAGAGCTGGCAGCAAATGTCAGAAGTGGCTTGGAGAGCATTGTAAAAAACCTGGAGGATTATTCCATTGATATTGATGTAACCACAGATATGAAGGATACTTGTCAACTTGCAGTGTTTGTGATGGGTGTAACACAAACATTTGATATTGTGGAAGAATTTGTACAATTGATTCCTATGAAGGACACTAGCACAGGAGCAGATATTTTGGAAAGGGTGATACGATGGATTACCGAAATGAATCATGATTTATTTAAGCTTACTGGAGTAACCACAGATGGAGCACCAGCGATGATTGCATTATTCATCAGGATGCATTATGCGCAAAATCAATAAATTTTAGTGACATCATGGCAGTGGTTGTGTAAACAGTTAATTTTATACTGTCAAAGGGATTAAATCACCGCCAGTTTCAAGATTTTCTAAAACAAATTGAAGCAGAGTATGGCGACCTTACATATTTTTCAAATGTTAGATAGCTTAGCCGCGGAAAAATGCTGGAATGATTATACGCAATGAGAGAAGAGATAGCTATGTTTTTAGAGAGCAAATACCAAGATAATTCTTACTTTCAGGATCCACAGTGGATTGTCAAGTTAGCTTTTTTAGTGGACATCACGACCCACATGAACATTGAATCTTGAACTTCAAGGAAAGAACATGCTTATATTTGAGATGTTCGGTAAAATTACTGCTTTTGAAAGAAAACTTCGACTGTGGGAAACAACTTCAGAAAGGAAAGTACCCTCGGAGTCGCTGTATTCTGTAACCGTCCACAAAGCATTCGCTGCTCTGAGCATCGAAGCAGAAAATGAGCGCCTCGATGATTGTGACAGGGCTAGTACTAAACCAATCGAAGTCGAGCCTTACCACCAGGCATCGAGCCACCCGCAGCTACAGCTCTGATGACGGATGGACTGACGTGCCTCCACGTTCAGTATGATTATTATTATAATAAAAAAGAAGCGCTAAACCACAGGGGTTATACAGCGCGGCTGGACAGGACAGGGTGCAGGGAGAATGGGTTGTAAGAGGGAGAGAGATGATTAGTAGGGTATGAAGTGCAGAACGGCAGTGGATAGTGCAGGGATAGAGGGTAGCAAGAGATCGAGGTAGAAGGGACTGAGGGATGTGCTAGAGGTATAATCTTCAGAGATTGTGTAGTAAGTCAGTTTCTGTCAAAAAGTCAATGAGAGAGTCAGGATTAAAGGAGGGTCCATCAGCAAGAAAAGAAGGTAAAGAAAGGGCTGTAGAGCGAAGACGACGTTGGAGGTAAATTCTGCGTGCTCATAGATACAGTGGGCAGTCCAACAGAATATTTCGAATAGATACTGGAACCTGACAATGCTCACAGAGGGGCAGGGAACCTCTCCATGAGATACCCGTGAGTAAGACGAGTGTGGCCAATGCGAAGACGGGAGAGAGTAGTCTCCCAGCCTCGACATTGGTGACAAGAAGGCCAGAAACCTATACTCGGTTTAATAGAATGAAGATTGTTATTTAGCAGGTAAGACCAGCGTTGTTGTTAACGGGTGCGAAGGTGGGTAGCAATGACCGCAAAATAGTCCGTGAGTGGAACACCTCTATATGAAACTGGAAGGTCACATACTGCTGACCGCGAAGAAGTGTCTGCCTGTTCATTGCCCTGTACGTCAACATGACCAGGGAGCCAACAAAAGACAATATCTTTGTGTTTGCTAGAGATACGGCATAACCAAAGTTGGATACGAAGAACTAGGGGGTGAGGTGTATCAATTTTATGGATAGCCTGTAAAGCACTAAGGGAGTCTGAAACGACCACAAATAGTGACACAGGCATAGATGCAATACGAATAAGTGCCACAAGAATGGCATACAATTCAGCCATAAATATGCTGCCCTCGCACGACGCTGTCCGGAAACACTGCTGCAAATCCGACGCCGTCAGATGACTTTGAACCATCGGTGTACACTGCGATGTCATTGGAATGAGAACGGAAGTGGCCTAGAAAAAAAGAGCGAGAAGCCGCCGTAGGTAGGCGGGCTTTCGCGCAAGGTAGAGGAATAGAACAGACACGGACAGCAGGAACTTCCCAAGGGGGTAGGGGAAAGTGAGATGTCACATGAACATATAAAGGGGTAGCTGAAGGGAAGACAAGAGTGAATGTAGACGAAGAGAAAAGGGACGAAGTAAACAGGGGCGACGAACAAATAACGAGTGTCTACTAACATCTGTGACAATCCTATACATGAGAGCGAAGATAATAGCGAATGCAATGTGCATCACGACGATCGGACAAGGATGGAATGTGCCTACACATTTCTTAAAACTTGAGTAGGTACTGGAAAAACTAGCCAAGGCTATTCTATGAGTAGTTCTCAAAATGTCAGTTCCTTAAGAAAGAAAGTTTCTGGGCCACGTAGTGATTCAGAATGGCATAAAAACAGCCAGTCCAAAATCTCAGCTGTGCAGAAACTCAGACCTACGACAGCAGATGCTGTTCGCTCCTTCATAGGCTTAGCTGGATTCTACTGCACCTTTATAACTTGATTTTCCACCATAACTACACCTTTGACTCTGCTTCTCAAGAAAGATGTGCCCTTTGAGTGGACTTGCGACCAGGAAAGAGCCTTTGTTGAACTTAAAAATAAGTTAACAGAAGCCCCAGTCCTTAAATTTCCTGATTTCACCAAGGAGTTTACTTTGACCATTAATGCCAGCAAAGTTGGTACTGGTGCAGTTTTGTCACAAGAGGCCAATGGCAAACAACAGCCAATAGCTTATGCTAGCCGTGTTCTTACCAAAGCTGAAGTCAATTACTCAGTGACAGAGGTAGAAGCCTTAGCCATTGTATGGGCTTTGAGTAATTTCAGAGATATTATTTACCAGTATCTTATCAAGATTTACACAGATCATTTGCCTTTGTTGTCTCTTTGCAAATAAGACTCTCAGGAAAGCATGCTCTGTGGTCTCTCACTTTTAACGACTACAACCCAGACATATGCTATGTTCCAGGTAAGCAAAACTTCGTGGCTGATGCCTTGTCGAGGCATATAGCTTTTGGTAGTTCTGACAACTCTTTCTCTGTTGAGGATCTAGAGAACATAACGATAGGACCCTGTGTGGTAACCAGTGCTTCGATTCCTGACCAAGTAGGCTGCTGACCTGCAGGTCAAGTCACCCAAGGACTTAGTGGTCAACCAAGAAGTGGTGTGCTGTGTGGGAAAGCTGGCGGATCCTGGTAGAACTGTTCACCAGTTGGTGATACCAGAATCCCTGGTACCAGCAACTCTGATGCTGATTCACAATGTCCCAAGAGCAGCGCACCCAGGTAAAGACCGCAGCATCAGACAGGCACGAATGAAATACTTCTGGCTTAAGATGACAGCGGAAATTGCTAAGTATGTGCACAAGTGTGTTGTTTGTCTCCAGCACAAAGGTACCATCACTGGTCCTAATCCCATTCTCAAGTATCCCATTACAAAGAAGCCCTGGGAGACAACTCCTGTCGACCTGTTGACGAACATCTCTACCTCAGAGAGAGGTAATAAACACCTGCTTGTAATGGTGGATAACTTGACAAGGTACTGTGAGCTAGTACCCATCCCTTATAAAACTGCTGAGACTGATATAAAGTGTCTGAGAAAATAGACTAAGACATCATAAGGGAGGCGTAACAAATGGGGGCCTGAGTCCGTAATCATAGCAGAACGTTAACTAGAAAATGGATTCTATATGGACAGAGGTGTTTGAGCATATAACTGAAGAAAGGCTACAAAGTCTGAAATTACAATTTTGTTGGCAGTTAGCCAGAAGCTTAAGGGTCAAGTATGACAGACATTTTACTGCCCCGACAGTCAGGTCTATTATACAGAATATACTATTTCCAGATGAGCAGGAAACAGAAGACCTAGAGGAGGAATCGAGCGTAAGTTTTCATTTGGATTCTTTAGAACAAACTCCGGACCCAGGAACAAGGAAGTTGCCTAAAGCCCCTACCAGAGACGACGTCCAACATCTGACTTCCGACACTCCAGAAAGTGGAACTACGAGAAACTCCTATTCCATCTATGGAGACGAAAAGTCACCGGTCGACAGAAGCAGTAATAGGTAATCCTTTTACCAATGGTTTTGAGGAAGAAAAAGAGCAGGAAGACCCTCTGGAGTGTCCCCTGCAACAGTTCCCTTTAGCGCTCTTATCCACTCATACGCGAAAGAAAAATTCGAAAGACTGGAGCGTATTTTTATTGCTTCAAACGTCCCATGTAGAAACCCGGAGAAAATTAAAACAAGAAGAATTTGAACGAGAGTGATAACAGCGGGCATTACTTACAGAGAAAGTAGAGTAAAATGAATATATTAACCCCTTTTGATATTAGCAAAGCGGCTTCCTTGCTTCCCAAATTTAGCGAAGATAATGTTGATTCTTTCTTTGAAGACTTTGAAAATCAGGCTAAGTCATGCATCAGGCTAAGTCATGCAGTGGCCTCGTGCATATTGGGGAGCGTTGATACATTCCGCATTATCAGGACTAATATTGCCTGTACCCTCGCCTTTCCTTACGAGCAATAGTCTAGTTATGACAATGTGAAACAGTGTCTATTGAAGGCATACGATCTGTTACCAGTAAGTTATTTGAATAGATCTAGAACGTTAAAGAAACTTCCACACCAGTCGTCGGTGGACTTTGCTAGGGAGAAGCAATCGGCTTTTGAACGTTGGCGCAGGGCAGCGGGAGGTTCCTCAGTGAAAACACTTTCACAGTCAATATTGCACGAGGACCTATTTAAATATTTTCCCGAAAATGTACGTACGTTCCTTTTGACTTACCCCAATGCTGACTTAATAGATACGGCAGCCCAAGCCGACCACTTTGAAATTTCTCACTAACAACCGAAATAGGAACTTCGAATCTTTTGGAACTTGCAATCTATTGGCCCAAAAATGTCTACTAAGATGATACCCACGAAAGAATATTCGAGGGTCACGGTAGACAATTTCAATGTTGGTTAAAGGTTCCTGATGACAAAAACCTACCGAGAGTATGACATTCCAAGCAAATGATTAATTCTTCACGAATACAAGAAACCTATTGTGATGATTTTTATCCTTCACAGGCTTTATCTAGAGATCCGCCTTCGAGATGACTGCAGAGCTTTCGCACGCCGGAAGAGAAGATTCGAGCTGCAATGGAACCTTACTTTTCGAAAGGAACATTGGGACTCAACAAAGAGAGGTTAGTGGATGTCACTACCTATAGGGATACAGGTAGTTACCTCTGTTGAGATCAGTCCATTCATACTAGATGACAACTCTCTGCCCAAAATGGAAGTATTGTTATAAGCATATGGAGGGGCTATTATAAAAGTACCTCTCCTAAGAGTCTACGTAGAACTCCCCGAGTATGTTGGCTGGATAAATGTGTGTATATCATCTAAGCCTTTTCCATTAGATGGAGTTGATCTATTAATAGGAAACAAGATCAATCAACAAGAAATACTTAAGGAACCTTTAGTAATTGACAATACCTCCGATGAAAATTACGCTGTAGAAGTGCTAGTCTCGGTTGGATTTATTCCCTCTAAATGTTATTACTAGGGCAATGGCTAAAGAACCCAGGAAAGAACTAGGCCAGGCGGTTTCCAAAGAAAGTGCAGATTTAGGATTGAACTCTTATTTAGTGATGTAATAAAGTCGGGAGGTGTAAAATTGAACAAAAGTTCTTTACCGGTCCTAAAGGACCCAGCAGGAATTTGTAATAGAGATAAGTTTATTCAAGCTCAAAAAGATGATGTAATCAAATAAATTGTAATAGAGAACCTTTCTTTTATGATGAAGAAGGGATATTATGGAGAAGACAGTATGGGAAGGATTCCACTTCATGTCGAAATTTGTTAGTCGTCCGTACTTCTTTTCGTGGTTTGGTCTTTGAAAAACGGAGAAGATTTTGAAATATTTCTATTGGCCCCGGATTAAACAATATATCACAGAACATAGTTCCTGGACGCCAAGGTGGAGGAGGAGGCTGGGAACTTCACAACCTACACCTCCCGAAATTAGGAGAAAAGTAAAGAGAAAGAAAAACGTAGAATGGAATACTGACGGGTCCGTCGTTGACGGAAAAATTGGGAGACATATTATTAAACTTCAGAGTTAAGAATTATGCCTTTACAGCAGACATAAGTAAAGCTTTCCTGAGAGTGGGTTTGCAAGCAATGGATCGAGTTTACACACGATTCCTGTGGCCCGAGTATCCTAGCGACATTAACATGTTTGCTAAATCATAGGGAAAACTGCCCATAATCCAGGGGTTCCGGAGGAACCGTTTGAATGGTTGGGTCTAGATTGTGTGGGACTTTTACCCTGAACGAAGTGAAGAAACCAATATATATTTACCGTTATGGATAGAGCTACACGTTATCCAAAGGTCATTCTTCTGGCAAAAATTAATGCAAGGAATATAGTATGCTCCTTAATCAGTTTCTTTGCCCAAGTAAGTATTCTCCAGGAGGTACAATCCGATCAGGGGTCGAATTTCACCTCTAAAGTTTTTAAAGAGGCTATGTCCCGTTTAGGGGTATAACAGATTTTATCAACAAGTTACCATCCACAATCACAGGGCGTACTAGAGCGATTCCCTCAGACGCTAAAAACTACACTGCTAGCTTATTGCGAGCAATATTCGCAGGATTGGAATGAAGGGCTACCCTTTCTACTTTTCGCCCTGAGAGAAACAGAGCAAGATAGCACTAAATTCTCGCCCTTCGAGTTGATTTATGGCCACCATGTACGTGGACCCTTAGCAGTGTTACGAGATTCCTGGATGGGTAAGAAGGAACCACCTTCCAAGACACTAAACTCCTTTGTTGAGGGGACGCATTTCAATATTAAAGAATTTGGCTGCGGCAACCTATGGCCCAAGCGCAGGCGAAAATTAAAGTTTTAAATGACCAGTGGACAAAGCCTCACTCTTTCCAACCCAAAGAACTAGTTTTAGTGAAAAAAAACTAGCCAAACGACATTCTTTAACTCCTCGGTATCATGGCTCTTACGAAATAGTGTGTAAGAATAATAATGTGAACTATCTGGTGTGAGAACCAGGGAAACGTAGAGCATAATTTCAGACAGAGTTTGAGGGATAATAATCGTTATTAAAACATATTTTTTTGAATTAGTAAAATAGATTATACCGTTATACAATATCTTGGTCATGAATCCTTACTGCACGTCCTACTCCAACAAGTGCTTAGATTATGCCTTAAAATACATGGTTACAGAGAATATCTAGTATACCTACTTGATCAGTCAGAGTATTATACAATTTAACAGAATATACAAGTTTGAAGAAAACCAACAGCAAGGCAGTTGGTAAGGCCAGATTATTATTATTATAATAATAAAAATAAACGCTAAACCACAGGGGTCATACAGCGCCGCAGGGGAAAGTAGGATCCAGGAAGAATGGATTGTAAGAGGGAGAGGGATAATTAGTAGGGTATAGAGTGTAGTATGGTAGTGGATAGTGCAAGGATAGAGTATAGCAAGAGATTGAGGTAGAAGGGACTGAGGGGAGCACTAGAGGTATAAACTTCAGAGTTTGTGTAGTAAGACAGTTGCTGTCAAAAAGTCAATGAGAGAGTCAGGGTTAAAGGAGGGCCTATCGGCAAGAAGGGAAGGTAAAGAAAGGGCCGCAGAGCGAAGACGCTGCGTGCTCGTTGATAGAGTGGGCAGTCCAACAGAATATTGTGAACAGACACTGGAACCTGACAATGCTCAAAGAGAAGGACAGGGAGCCTCTCCATGAGATACCCGTGAGTAAGACGAGTGTGGCCGATGTGAAGACGGGGGAGTGTAGTGTCCCGTCCTCGACATTGGTGACAAGAAGAAGGCCAGAATCCTATACACGGTTTAACAGATTGAAGTTTGTTATTTAGCAGGTCAGACCAGCATTGTTGCCAATGGGTGCAAAGATGGGTAGCAATGACCGCAAAATAGTCCGTAAATGAAACACCTCAATATGAAACTGGAAGGTCATGTACTGCTGACTGTGCAGCAGTGTCTGCCAGTTCATTGCCCTGTACGTCAACATGACCAGGGACCCAACAAAAACAATATCTTTGTGCTTTCTAGAGATACGGCGTAACCAAAGTTGGATACAAAGAAC
>WNWK01026093.1:0-20000 GCA_009830355.1 Cherax destructor
TATATGCTTCACTGTAAACACTTGATCTACACATCCCCTACCCATTCTAAAGCCTCCTTGCTCATCTGCAATAATACTCTCTGTCTTACCTATATATATATATATATATATATATATATATATATATATATATATATATATATATATATATATATATATATATATATATATATATATATATATATATATATATACAAAAAAATCACAGTAAACAGGTGATATCAAAATATGCAAGACAACCACTATGAAAATAAAAGAATTCCAAGCGCTTTCGTGACTACTCACATTATCAAGGATAATGTGAGTAGTCACACTGAATTCTTCTATTTTCATAGTGGTTGTCTCATATATATATATATATATATATATATATATATATATATATATATATATATATATATATATATATATATATATATATATATATATATATATATTGTGTGTGTGTGTGTGTGTGTGTGTGTGTGTCGTTTATGCAATAATTTCGAAAAATCATTCTGATCCTAACGAAAAAAATATATTTCATTGTGTTTGTTTATTATTAAATTAATGTTAACGTATCTAAAATATATTTAGTTGGGTTAGGCTAAATTAAATTGCGCTTGTTGTAATAAGGTTAGGTAGGTTTTCAAAGTTTCTCTTCGTACAAAATTATAAATTCTTACATTAACATAAATGAAAAAATATATCTTTAAACTTATAAGAGAAAAATTTAGAAAGGACTTAATTTTAGATGAGTTCTTGCTAATTGACCAGTTTTACCTAATCGGCACGACATATATATATATATATATACACAATGTGTTTATGCATCTTCTATCCATAAAAAGTCTATTTTGTTAATGAAATATGGAATTCTGGAAATAATCAAGGTTGAGAGAGATGTTAGCTTGTTCGTTAGTTTCTTGTTAGCACAACGTTACTCAACACCACAAATTACCACAAGATACAACTTCCCAGCAGTTCAAAACACCTGCTACTGAAAATCGAGGACTGTCTTGATAAATTCGGGTAAAACCAGCAAAGAGTGAAACAAACCTAATTAAGAAATCCCTCTTATCTTACAGTCAAAAATAATATCTGTCTAATGTTTTAGTCAAGGTGTTGGGAATGTTTACAAGTAGGATCTTATTCGTTCCTTTTCAGTTGAAAAATTAAATTAAAAAAATAATGGTTTGCCGCAGAAGAGTGGTTTTTATCGTAGGTTTTTTTTTTTTTTTTTTGGTGGAAGAGAACAGTGGATGTAGAAATAATTTGGGGACATGTCGTCTATGTTGGGGCGGTGATGAATGCCTGGTGTGTGTACTCACCTAATTGTGGTTGAGGAGTCGATTCATAGCTCCTAGCCCCGCCAGGAGCGTGTGTGTGTGTGTGTGTGTGTGTATTTGTGTGTGTGTGTGTGTGTGTGTGTGTGTGTGTGTGTGTGTGTGTGTGTGTGCTGCGCGTGTGTGCGCGTGCGTGTGCGTGTGTGCACTCGCACGACATTATGCAACACCATGGAGCTCTGTGTGAGGTTAGACTTTTTAATGTCCTCGGTAATTAACTGAGTCCTGTTATTATGAACAAAAGTTTGCAGGAGTTTCACTTGCAATGCTTCAGGAGTTATCAGCAAGTCCTGAAATTCCCCGTGGCTTGCACTGGAGAAAGACAGTTAAGAGCCCTTGAGAGAGTTAGTTCTGGTTTAGAAAAATACGTAAGAAAACACTAGGACATATTTATTAGAAAACGTTTCGGTCCTGGAACCTTGATCACTTCTAACATACAGATTGTTGTATGTTCGCCGGTACATCCTGCCCGGGTCTTCTCCAAATATATATACTGTCTTTTAACCTCCGTATGTTAGAAGTGATCAAGGTTCCAGGACCAAAACGTTTTCTAATAAATATGTCTTAGTGTTTGCTTATGTGTTTTTCTAAACCAACATGTCGGTATTTATTACCAAGGTTTATACCATTGTTAGTTCTCAAGAGTATGACTTGAGTTTCATAAGCTTATTTAATCACTATAGGTTTATTAGTTCTGGGAAGAAAGTGGAAATGTACTTTTTTGTTGACAATTTGGCATATATAAGCCACCGGATAACATTCCAACAGTTCAAGGAATAGTTACTGGAGTTCAAGCGCTGCCTTAAAAACCTAGCAAATCCAGCCCCAAATATCTTATTATTTGCTTACTTCAATTTAAGACATCTTAAATGGAAGAATGTCTCGAGAACTGTAATTTCAGAAAAGTAGTTTGGAATGAACAGTCTCTCACCACAGAATTTTAAGCCTCTGTAGTAAATTCGTAAGAACATAAGAAAGGAGGAACACTGCAGCAGGCCTGTTGGCCCATACTAGGCAGGTCCTTCACCCAGCTGACTGGGTATTAACAAAGGGGATATAAATAAGGTCTTGAGGATATCTCTCGAAGAGAGAGCCCGCAATAATGGATTCAAGTTGGATAAGTTTAGATTTATAAAGGATATAGGAAAGTATTGGTTTGGAAATAGGGTAGTTGATGAGTGGAACAGCCTCCTCAGAAGGGTGATTGAAGCTAAAACCTTGGGTAGTTTCAAATTTAGGTTGCATAAATATATAAGTGAGAGGGGTTGGATTTGAGTGGGACTAGCACATCAGTAAATAGATTTATCAAAGCTTATTGCTTAGGTAGCGTTGAAAATGGGTTGGGCAAATATTCTGTTAGTGGGATTGATTGTGAATGAACTGCCTAGTATAATCCAACAGGCCTGCTGCAGTGTTCCTCCTTTCTTATGTTCTTATGACTGTAGTACCGACCAGTTTGGGAAACACTCTAGACATTATATTTATGAAAAGTGAGGGTTTGCTCCTCGACATAATTTTGCAAAAGATTGCAATCACAGAGCACAACATAATCGAGTGTCAGACTTGTTTGCGCAGTGGACTGGGAAAGAGAAATATGATCAGTCATGATGGGAAATTCACCAAATTCAGTTTCAGCAAGAGTAGCATCTGCTGGGTTCTAGTAACTCGTGACCTTAATTAAATACGCAAGGAAGACCATACGACCACCGAAGATCTAAACCAATTTCTTGGGAAGATGAGTTCCTGAGAGAGAGAGAGAGAGAGAGAGAGAGAGAGAGAAAGACAGACAAACAGAGAGAGACAGACAGACAGACAGGCAGGCTCCCTCTACGGGCAAAGACGATGGATAACAGGAGCTTAAAAAAAAAAAAAAAAAAAAAAAAAGACTGAAGCACGAACGGAAACCCTGGTTAGGGAGCTGAAGAACATAGAACACAAACTACAAAACTGAGGGTGAAAACCTCATCCGGTACTGGACTCTTACTTAAAGAGCTGGAACATACACGATTGACAATATGGAAATGAGTGAGATACTGAAGTCGCAATATGACTCAGCGTTCAGTGAGCCAGTCATGAGGCTACAGATTTACGACCTAGATGAGTTTTTTCATGAATGAGACTCAAAATATTGCAGCTGTCTCCAAAATTTCTCTTGTATCCCTATCCCCAGTTTACTTTATAGAAGCCCTTGACATACATTTGTGGCACTCCATTTTCATCAAAATTAAATGAAACCACCATCTAGGGCCTTCAGCACTCTATGAGCTAGGATGCAGGTAACATCCCACAGTTGTTAAACAACACCGATATTGCTCCACTTCACAGAAGGTGGTAGTAAAGCAATCACGAAAAATTCTAGACCGAAACACTAACTTCACTTATCAAAATCTTTAAATGAGTACTAAGAAGCAAGACTACCTGTCAAATGGAATCATAACACTTACACAGTCCAGGGCAGCATGGGTTTAGAACAGGTTGCTACTGCCTTTCACAACTGCTTGACCATTACGACAGTCCTGGATGTACTTGGAGATGAGCTAAATGCAAATACTGTATAATAATTTTGTAAAAGAAGTAAAAAGAACGAGTCGAAGGCTGCCACAGTAAAAGGCTCTGTTTCCCACGGTAAAATGCCCGTACCTTCACCCCCACCATTCTCGTTATTTACTTTTATGGCCGACATAAAGACATAAATCGTAACACTAACATTATTTGCTGATGACACGAGAAACTTAAGAAGTGGCGACCGTCCGAGATACATCGAATCTTCAATCGTAGGCGTCAGACAACAATATAATGTTCAGTGAGGACTAATTTCAGATCCTGCGCTATGAAAAAATGAAGAACTAAAGACAGTAAAGGAATACAGGACAAACTTAAAACACTCAATACCTAAGATTCTTGCAAATATTTTATAGTCGGCACATAACAACGATATACCCCTATAGTCGCGAATCGTCTCCGCCTTCTTCCCCTTTGGCACCATCACAACTACCCCAGTGCGTTGATCTACACCCATAAATTGTTGCAAATAACGATACATATCTGTGGGATGTATAGAGAGGTAAAAATGGGCCTAAATGAGAAGTTTAATGACTAACGGGTTTTTTTAAAATATGTACGTTTGACTATGTGTCAATCATTTATAGCGAAAGTCCAAAGTGTGAGAAATGAGAGTGACGATGCCAGATCTCACATTCAAGGATCACAACTAGAAAGTTCAAAACATAAGATTCTGAGCCAGTGACTATACTCTTCAAGTCACTTTATTCAAGCTGGAATACTGCTGTATATAACGTCCCCATTCAAAATAGTAAAGTTTGTTGAGCTAGGAAACTTAAGAGAGCTTTCACTACCCATATACATTCAATCAAATATCCGAACTATTGGGAATGCTTGTAGTTCCTTGGGCCATACTCCTTGGAACGTAGGAGACACAGGCTTATCATAATTTACACCTGGAAAATCCCGAATCTGCACACCGAAATCACTCACTGTTAAAGCAAAACAGACTTGGCAGACCATACACCTTTGGCTGTCTGTCTTCAAGAGGCAACTCGATAAGTTCGTCAGATCAGTTTCTGACCAGCCGAGCTGTGGTTTGTACACTGGGCAGAGTACTGCCAGCAAGTAACAGCCTCGTTGATCAAGCTTTGATCCACCATGAAGCTTGTTTTGGGACCGGGTCTCGGGACCGGTGACCTCAGAAAACATCTCCCAGGAATACTGAGGAGGAATTTTAAAAAAAAACGTCATTGGGTGCCTTTCAGGTGAAGGACATTTCTTTTGATAGATAGGCTTTCTTCCCTTCAAACCACTGACAAAGCTGCAGAAAATTTATATAGGACTGGTATAAAAATGTGTAGTTGCTGTACCAGATGGAGGCGCTTGCAAATCATTACCAGAAAAAAAAAATGACTGTGAAACCTACTGTAGCTATTAGTGAGCCGTGGTAGACCGCTAGATTAGCGCACACTGATATAAAGTGAGCTTACTCTGCGAATCCCCGCAGAGCTCACATTATATACCTACGCGGCATAATTCGTTACAAACTAAACTTTCTTTAATTTCGATTTGAGGACAGGATGTTTTATGAGATGACATGTGCGACATTTTACTGTGACCAGTGATTGTAATTAATCAAATTGAATCGAGATTCAAAGTTAACCTTCAACATTTGACTAAGTGCACTCCACTTTACACTCATTCCATTACACTTTTATAGTTTAATACACTTTAGTACGTTACCCCAGGTAGTGGTGGTGATGAGGTTGAAGCTGGATTTTTGTCGGGAGTTCAACAGGAATTATAGTAATACCTTTGTAATAAAGTAATGGAATAAATTAATGCTTTAAGCAAATACAAAAATACAAATAAAATTAGTGTTAGAAGCTGCAAACGGACAAGTGGATTTAGAGACAAGACTGTAAGCCTTAATTAACATCGTTTCGCTCGAGGGGAGATTAACTTGAAGCTTCCCTTGTGCGAAAGATTATTATAACGTTTCAGTGGAACGAAACGTTGTTATAATCAGGTCATATGCTGTTGTTTCTCTCTTCATCTACTAACATCAAAACTGAGAAGCAAAGTAAATGGTGTAAGACCATATACTACTATACCAGTAGTATTTGTTCAAGTATAAATTCAATACATTTCTAATTTATGTCATCATGTGACGCGGGTCTTCCGCGTCAGGTAACACTTGTCCTGTTTCCTGACAAATCTTACGCAAACTGACCTCTCATAGTCCTCTTGTGAACGACAAATGCAACATGCATAGAGCAGATACTCTTCAAGTTACTACGACCTAAGTAGCAATGAGAGTACACACATTTCCCTATTGGAAATTCTCCATGTAAGGTGATAAAGCAGGCCAAACATGCTGGTCGTTGGATGACATGTACTGGAGACGAGTATCTACTGCCAGTCATGTCGTACTTACTAAATAATCAAGAAACCATATTGCATAATGAGCAATCTAGCAAATTTGAATAGTAGCCTTGCTTCAGACTGTGTACAACTGACTCTACTAAATAGGGGTTAAGTTTGTAAACCCCTTAACTAGAGTTGTATAGGGCATGTCCATCATGCTTATGTAAACCTCAGAGGGAATCTCTTACCACACATGTGGGGAAGATACGGAAGTAGGGTGTGGGTGTCTAGCCCTAAGTCTCTCTCTTTCACAGGACGGGCAATATAAGAACATAAGAAAGAAGGAACACTGCAGGCCTACTGGCCCTGCCAGGCAGGTCCAAATCACCTCCCGGCTAAAGCAATGACCCACCTAGTCAGGTCAGCTCACATCCACTTAAGGATGGGGTATGGCATTAGACCTAGTAGCATAAGCTAATCAGGTTCAACTCACACCCACCCACACCCACTCATGTATTTATCTAACCTCTTTTAAAACTACACAACGTCTTAGCATCTATGACGGTACTCGGGAGCTTTCCTATATCCTTCCTCAATCTGAATTTTTCCAACTTAAAACCATTGATGCGAATCCTGTAGTGGCTAGATATTTTTAGCACGCTATTTATATTCCCTTTATTTATTTCTGTTTTCCATTTATACACCTCAATATAATCACCCCTAATTCGAAGCCTTTCTAGAGAGTGCAGATTCAGGGCCCTCAGTCTATCCTTATAGGGAAGATTTCTGATACATGAGATCAACTTTGTCATCCTCCTTTGTACGTTTTCCAGTGCATTTATATCCATTCTGTAATATGGTGACAAGAACTGTGCAGCATACTCTAAATGAGGCCTAACCAAATATATATATAGTTAAATAACAACCTGAGAACTCCTATTTTTATGCTTCTTGATATGAAGCCAAGGATTTTGTTTGCTTTATTGCGAACACTTATTCACTGTTGTCTTGGTAGATTACTGATAACCAGAACTCTCAAATCCTTTTTGCAATCAGTAATATTAAGATCTACATTAGAACTTTGCATTTGTCTTTATTAAACTGCATCTACCACTTCTCCGACCACTGAATGAGTCTATTCAAATCTTGGAGTGCTCTAATGTCCTCGTCAGAATGAATTAGGTGACCTATTTTGGTGTCATCAGCAAACTTGCTTATGTCGCTATTTATTCCCTCATCAATGTAGTTTATATAAATTATGAACAACAAAGAGCTCAACACTAACCAATGTGGAACACCACCCTCGACGTGCCCCCACTCTGATTTCTCCCCATTGATGCAAACTCTCTGCTGTCTATCTGTCAATCAATAGCCTCTGATGTGAAAATCTATCAAAAGCCTTATTGAAGTCCATATACACAATATCATATTCATTACCTAGATCTACCTCCTCAAATACCTTGGTGAAAAAAGTTAGTAAATTCGTAAGGCAGGAACGCCCCTTTGTAAAACCGTGCTGAGATTCATTAATCAATTTATGCCTTTCAAGATGGCTACGAATTGCCTCGGCAATTATTGATTATATAAAATTTCCCACTATAGTTCGAAGCTAAGGATCTGTCTCCTGCTTTATAAATAGGTGTTACATTTGCCATTTTCCACTTGCCCGGCACTATGCCAGTTTGTAGTGATATGTTGAAAAGACTGGTCAAAGGTTTGCTAAGCTCCTCTTTACATTCCTTTAAAACCCTTGCGAACAGTTCATCAGGGCCTGGGATTTGTTCGGTTTTAATTTCTCTATTTGTCTAAGTACTATGTCACTAGTTACCCTAATCGTGCATAGTTTATTATCGTCCTGTTCTACATAATTTATAATTTCTGGAATTTTGCGTAAAAACTGAGGGGAAATAATAAGAGTTAAAAATTTCACACATTTCCTTATCACTGTCAGTGATCTGACCTGAGTTACTTTTGAATGTTCCAATCTTGTCCCTAATCTTACTTCTGTATACCTGAAAGAAACATTTTGGGTTAGTCTTCGAATCCCTTCCCACTTTAGCCTCATAATCTTTTAGTTTTCTTATTCCCTTTTTTATTTCTCTCTGTAATTGAATATATTGATTTCTTAACTGCCCCTCTCCTCTTTTGATACTCCTATATGTGCCTCTCTTTTGACCAATGAAATGTTTTAATCTACTGTTAATCAATTTGGGATCATTTTTGGTTGATCTAATTTCCCTACTTGGAACATATGTTGTCTGGGCAGCTAGAACTATGCTCTAAAAAACGTCATATTGACAACCAACACCACCTACCTGACCCATAGTCAGGTCGTTCCATTTTAGCCCACCCAGGTAATTTCTCAGTCCCATGAAATCGGCCAAGCAGAAGTCTGGGACAGAGACTTGATTGCAGTTATTTGGGTAATTCCCAAGCTCATCGTTAACCTCAAGATTATTAATTAGTGATTCCTTGTTTGGCAAGAACCAAGTCTAGCAGATTGTTTCCTCTAGTTGGTTCTGTCACAAACTGTTTTAAAAAGTAATCTTGAATCATATCAAGAAAGTCACTAGACTCAAGATTTCCTGTAATATTGTTCCAATCAATTTGTCTAAAGTTAAAATCTTCCATTAACACAACATTTTCATATCTAGACGCCTTATGAATTTCGTCCCATAGCAGTTTACTGTATTCCCTATGAAGATTTAGGGGCCTATAAATCACACCCAAAATTAATTTGTCACTACCCTCGAAAAACTCTAGCCAAACAGATTCTGTGTCCGATGCTTCTAATCTTATACCTTGTCTAACAAAACATTTTAAATTATCTCTGACATGCATCGCCACTTCACCACCCTTCCTGTTGATGCTATCAGTGTGGAATATTTTATAGCCTTGTATATGGCATTCAGAAGGCATTTCTCTATCTTTCAGGTTGA
This sequence comes from Cherax destructor, assembly GCA_009830355.1. NCBI lineage: Eukaryota > Metazoa > Arthropoda > Malacostraca > Decapoda > Parastacidae > Cherax > Cherax destructor. Next base: position 9,137 of record WNWK01026093.1, read on the forward strand.
ACCAGGTCTCTGTTATAGCAATAATATCTATATAATCTGCACAAGCAAGTAATCTTAGCTCATCTATCTTGTTTCTTAGACTCCTACTATTAGTATAATAAACCTTAAGGGAGCTAGTTACTCTCTGCCCTCTACTCTCTCTCTTTGTTTGTTGATCAAATGCTTGCCTTTACTAGCAACTTTATTTTGAATATTGTCTATTAAATATATCCACGAACCCTTGTACTGCAGCTTGATTGTTTTCCACACACACCCAAACCTCTATAATCTGTCAGTTTAAAGTCCTAGACAAGTCAGCAATGGCCCCCTCAATCGAGTTGGCTAATGCAACCACTTCAGCCTCTGAGAGATGTACCCCATCCCTTGCATACATATCACGTTTGCCATAAAATTTGTCCCAGTTATCAATGAATGGAATTGCAAATTCCTTGCAGTACCTGTCTAGCCAGCAATTTACACCAATTGGCCTACACATCCATTCTTTGCCCACTTCCCTTCTAGGCATGATGCTACATATGATTGGGACCCCTCCCTTAGACCTAATTACATCTAAGGCTGACTTGCACTTATCCAGCAGCTCTTGTCTCCTGCCCTTCCCAATATTTCCACCAGCACTAAGACAGATGATGGGATTGTTCCCATTACCTGACTTAATATTATACAACCTGTTGACTAAGTTATCAACACCAGCTCTTGGGAAACACACTCTCTGTCTTACATTTCTATTTCTGTGACAGAAAGAACGGTCCATATATCTTACCTTGAGCATCAATTACCAGAGCTTTTGTAAGATGGGAAAGGAAGAAGGATGGATAAGGATGGAAATATAGGAAAAAGGTGGATGGGATGAGGGGAAGTGGGTGTTGTGTGGGTCTTGGGAGAGATATTTAGGTAGACATAGACACTCCTTGTAGGATGGTTACGGTATATTTACGGTATCAGTAGGAGAGAGTCCAGCCACCGTCTGTCCAGTTCTAGGTCTGACGCTAGTGAGGGTGTACGCCTATATGATGCTGTGCACATGCGCTGAGCCTCTGACGTCAGCGGGTATCGTGACGTCACACGCAAAGGGACCAGCTGTATAAGTGGGATGAATGCTGAATGCTGGTACACTACACAAGTGTACATATGATACTGATACGACATGGGATAATAAAGGTAAGTGGCCTAACCACTGTGGAACATTTTAATACAAGTGTGTGTGTGTGTGTGTGTACTCACCTAGTTGTGGTTGCAGGGGTCGAGTCAAAGCTCCTGGCCCCGCCTCTTCACTGGCCGCTACTGGGTCACTCTCCCTGCGCCATGAGCTTTATCATACCTCTTCTTAAAGTTATGTATGGAACCTGCCTCCACTACATCGCTTCCCAAACTATTCCACTTCCCGACCACTCTGTGACTGAAGAAATAATTCCTAACATCCCTGTGATTCATCTGAGTCTTCAACTTCCAACTGTGTCCCATCTCTGGAACATTCTGTCTCTGTCCACCTTGTTAATTCCTCTCAGTATCTTATATGTCGTTATCATGTCCCCTTTATCTCTTCTGTCCTCCAGTGTTGTCAGGTCGATTTCCCTTAACCTCTCCTCGTAGGACATACCCCTTAGCTCCGGGACTAGTCTTGTTGCAAACCTTTGCACTTTCTCTAGCTTCTTTACGTGCTTGGCTAGGTGTGGGTTCCAAACTGGTGCTGCATACTCCAGTATGGGCCTAACGTACACAGTGTACAGGGTCCTGAACGATTTTTTATTAAGATGTCGGAATGCTGTTCTTAGGTTTGCTAGGCGCCCATATGCTGCAGCAGTTATTTGGTTGATGTGCGCCTCAAAGATGTGCCTAGTGTTATACTCACCCCAAGATGTTTTTCTTTGATTGAGGTTTGTAGTCTCTGGCCCCCTAGACTGTACTCCGTCTGCGGTCTTCTTTGCCCTTCCCCAATCTTCATGACTTTGCACTTGGTGAGGTTGAACTCCAGAAGCCAATTGCTGGACCAGGCTTGCAGCCTGTCTAGATCACTTTGTAGTTCTGCCTGGTCCTCGTGTGCGTATGTGCGCGTGCGTGCGTGCGTGCGTAGTGTGTGTGTGTGTGTGTGTGTGTGTGTGTGTGTGTGTGTGTGTGCGCCCGTATGCTGCAGCAGTTATTTGGTTGATGTGCGCCTCAGGAGATGTGCCTGGTGTTATACTCACCCCAAGATCTTTTTCCTTGATTGAGGTTTGTAGTCTCTAGCCCCTAGACTGTACTCCGTCTGCGGTCTTCTTTGCCCTTCCCCAATCTTCATGACTTTGCACTTGGTGAGGTTGAACTCCAGAAGCCAATTGCTGGACCAGGCTTGCAGCCTGTCTAGATCCCTTTGTAGTTCTGCCTGGTCCTCGTGTGCGCGTGCGTGCGTGTGGGGGGAGGGGGTGTTCGGGTTATATGCCAGGTGAACATTTTTGCCTCTCAGAGAATCTCTCAGTCTACTTATTGTAACTTAAAACACTGCGTACCTTCTGACGAAGCATTTGGCCGAAGTTTTAAAGCCTAAAGATATATTTAGATATATATATATATATATATATATATATATATATATATATATATATATATATATATATATATATATATATATATATATAATATATATATATATATATATTATGTATATATATATACAACATACACAAATAAATCATATCAAGCTTCCATCTTTCTCACCAGCCTCTCTGACAAGCTCATTTCACCAGCCTCGCTCAGAAGCCCACTTCACCAGCCTCCCTCACAAGCCCACTTCACCAGCCTCGCTCACAAGCCCACTTCACCAGCCTCGCTCAGAAGCCCACTTCACCAGCCTCCCTCACAAGCCCACTTCACCAGCCTCCCTCACAAGCTCACTTCACCAGCCTCCCTCACAAGCCCACTTCACCAGCCTCGCTCACAAGCCCACTTCACCAGCCTCCCTCACAAGCTTCTCAGTGAGATACGAAGCAGATGCGTGGCGGCACCAGAGACGTAAAGTGATAGGCTGTATTCTCCCTGGGCGTCTAGTTGTGGTCAGCGCCGACCTCCACATTCCTCAGTTGCCAACACAGATCATTCAACGATTTTATGTTTGTTTTCCCGACTAAGAATAAAACATTGAACCAATGTTATGAAAAGTAAGATGTATCAAAGCTCTTTCGGAATTAATGTAATTTTTATTTATGTTTATTTTCAATGGGAAGCACTAAACCCATTCATGCCATATAGCGCCTGGGGAATGGGAGGTAATATTTGATTCAAGAAAGGGGAAAGATAGCTCTGATTCCTTGGATTACTAGCAATTCACCAGACACCAACATCCTGACTAGGAGAAGGCTCAGGGGAAGGTTTAGGGGAAGGATCAAGCCTCCAACAGCTACTGTGATAAAAGAACCACATTGGCTTTAATGCTGTATCGAAAAAAATGACTTATCATATCGAAATATCTTCCTGTTCACTTCGCAAAATCTTTATCCTACTCCCACAGCCATGGCTTGTATTATATACGTCAGTATAGAACGCAGTATTTATTCTCTGAAATGGACTAAAAAGATACTGGTTTGGTGGTCGGTCACCGCCCCTGCTCCTCCACCACCTCAGCTCCAGTAGGCCTTGCCCGCCCGGCCTCCACTTTACCCTGCCGGTTTTTCCCTTCCTCCACCCACCCACTCGCTTGCCCACCCACTGCACATTTAGGCCTTGCTGGGCTACCAAATTGTTTTGTAGGATGTTGTCAGGAAGACATGCAGGAGTACTTGAGGAACGTGTGAAGGTGTCCTGAAAACATGTGATACATGTGACTTATGTTTGTCTAGACAACATGTCTCTTGTAGGAGAGTGAACACTGTTCCTGCACATGATATAAATCTAGGCAAGTACCTCTTTATTTGCAACTAAGACATGGGGGTTCTGGACAAATTTCATGAAGACACTGATGTATGTACTGAATAGTAATTATCAGGAGAACACTGGCCCTCCACTGGATATTCTACCTGTGATAAATAAAAGTATAAGGAAAAAAGAGGATACAAGAATCGGGAGCCACATAAAAAAAAACGGAGCGACTCCCACAGTGGGAGAATAGTGCTACCTGGAGTCTACCTGGAGGGTGGAAATATAAACACATAAGCAGTATCATGTGATCCTTTATTGACAACGTTTCACCCACACAGTGGGCTTTATCAAGTCACAAACAGATCTACCTGGAGGGTATTCCGGAGATCAACGCCCCCGCGGCCGGGTCTATGACCAGGCCTCCCGGTGGATCAGGGACTGATCAACGAGGCTGTTACTTCTGGCCGCACGTAGTCCAACGTACGAACCACAGCCCGGCTGATCCGGCACTGACTTTAGGTATTTGTCCAGCTTCCCCTTGAAGACAACCAGGAGGTTATTGGTAATTCCCCTTATCGCGGGATGCTAAAGAGAGATTGGTGATAACAGTACTCAAAATGCTCAAATTTCAGCAGATAACTACTTGGATAAGACTGCTTGACAGACTCCACCCTCATTACAGCTCCTTGCTCCACACCTTTATTCCCTCCTCCCTCCCTCCTTGTTTCCTACCTTTTTTCTACCTACTTTCTTTCTATATACATATATATAGGGCAGGCTTCTCGGGAAATTTCTTACATTTTCTAGGTTTTCGCTTGTCAACACTTCCCTAAGGATATGCCAAGTATGAGCCAGTAAGTCTGCTGCAGTGTTCCTCCTTTCTTATGTTTTTTAAATGTTCTTAAGCATGACTAGCTTTCCAGAAGGTCTTTTCTGTTTAAGGTAATTTCAAGCTTTGTACATGATACATGAAATTTTGTTCGACATATTCCACAATCAATTCCCCTCATCGTTCTTCCCAAGTTTCTCCCACATACATCATATCTTATTTCTGGCCATCTTTACAGTGGTATATGTAACCAGTACAACACCTCCGACAGCCTTAAGTCCTAGTACTGTTTCCATCTCAGACTATTATAGATTCAGAGGCGCGTGGGTCGGATAAAATCTCCGAAAACGACACAGTACCCAACCAGGACACAATAATACTGGGCAAACAGAAAATCTAAGTGTGCTAGCACTACGCCTGGAGCATTTGCAAATATTGACCAGTTGGAAATAGGAATGGAATTGTGTCAATACGACCGTCTAAAGAAATACCGTACCCTCCTAAATAATGGAGTATGTCGTTGCAAGACCTGCACATGCTTTCACCTTCCAGTGTGCTATTACTCTATGCATGATACACGATGCTGTGGTGTAACCTGTGCAACGTTCCATGTGAAGGGAACGAGACGCATAAAGCAATATGAACATACAATCGAACATGAAGAAAACAAACATTCAGACAGCAAAGACTTTTTAAATCCTGGAAACTGAAAAAAATGGCAAGAAATAGTAAGACTATATCACCAAGAGACCGTCTTGGACTGGAAAAAATGTCACTTGTGGGCTCTTCACAGCACAGATATTAAGACTAAAAAAAAAAAAGTGTACTTTTCATAAAAATTATTATAATTATAACCATAATTTTTATAGGAGTGGACCGGAAAGCCAGCGGAAGGCCTCGGTCGGACGACTAAAACCTCCAGTTTCTAAGACCCGCGTCAGGAAACACTCGTCCTGTTTCCTGACAAACCTTACCTAACCTAACCTGTTAAGACTAATAGAAAAAACACAGCAACAAGCAACATAAATTTTTCTTTGCAAACATTGTCTTAAACCGAGTAATTAGTTAATGAAAAATGAATGAAATTGCAAAACATTAATTATATAGTGAATGGCAACAGGACAATTATCCTAGGACACTGAAGGATAATTATATCACAAAGATAGGCAACAAATAACAGGAAAAATGTATATTGGTGGTGGTGGTAGTGGTGGTGGTTGGAGTGGTGGTGGTGGTGGTGGTGGTGATGGTGATGGTGACGGTGGTAGTGGTGATGGTGACGGTGGTGTTGACAGTGTTAGTCGTAGTAGATTTCATGGTAGTGGTAGTGGAGGTCACGATAGTGGTGGTGAAGGTCACGGTAGTGGTCACAGTAGTGGTAGTGGAGGTCACGGTAGTGGTGGTGGAGGTCATGGTATTGGTGGTGGGGATGGTCATGTTGGTGGTGGTGGGGATGGTCATGTTGGTGGTGGTGGGGATGGTCATGTTGGTGGTGGTGGGGATGGTCATGTTGGTGGTGGTGGGGATGGTCATGTTGGTGGTGGTGGGGATGGTCATGTTGGTGGTGGTGGGGATGGTCATGTTGGTGGTTGGGGGGTAGGTGATGGTTTTACCTATACCTTTGATGAGTTCCGAGAGTTTTTTTTACTCCCAAAGCCCGGCCTTGTGCCAGGTTCGTCTGGTGCTTGCCTGGTCAATCAGGCTGTTGCTGCTGGTGGCCTGCTAATCCACATTCTCATCAAAGCCTGGTTGATCTAGCATCTGGGGAAGATACTTGTCGAATTTACTCTTGAAGACTTCTACACTTGTTCCAGAATTGCTTCTGACATCTTCTGGTAATATGTTGAATAGTCTGGGGCCAGGGACGTTGATACAGTGTTCCCTTATTGTGCCCACCGCACCCCTGCTTTTCGCTGGGTTTATTTTGCACTTCCTTCCATATCTCTCGCTCCAGTATGTTATGGCAGTGTGCCGATTTGGGACAAGGCCCTCAAGTATTTTCCAGGTTTTCTCTCTCTCTCTCTCTCTCTCTCTCTCTCTCTCTCTCTCTCTCTCTCTCTCTCTCTCTGTCTGTCTCTCTCTCTCTATGCTTCAGTGAGCACATATTTAGAACTTTAAGGCGTTCCCAGTAATTTAAATGTTTTATTGGCTCTATGCGGGCCGTAACGGCGGTGACGGTGGTTGTAGAGGTAGTGATGGTCGTCGTGGAGGTAATGGTGGTGATTGTGGAGGTAGTGGTGGTCGTTGTGGAGGTAGTGGTGGTGATTGTGGAGGTAGTGGTGGTCGTCGTAGAGGCAGTGGTGGTCGTCGTGGAGGTAATGGTGATTGTGGAAGTAGTGGTGGTCGTTGTGGAGGTGGTGGTGGTGGTAGTTGTGTAGGTAGTTGTGATGGTGGTTAGGAAGGTGGTGGTGGTTGGGTAGCTGGTGGAGGTGGTGACTGGGAAGGTGGTGGTGGTTGGAAAGGTGGTGGTGATAGTGGTTGGGAAGGTGGTGGTGGTGGTGGTAGTGGTTGGGAAGGTGATGGTGGTGGTGATTGGGAAAGTGGTGGTGGTGATTGGGAAGGTGGTGGTGGTCGGGAAGGTGGTCTACCTGGTAGTGGGGACTGTGGTGATTGAGGATGAAGGGGGTAGTGAGAATAGTTTTGGTTATTGAAGCGGGTGGTGGGGGTAGTGGTTGAAGGGGCGATAGAGTAGTTGAGGTTGAAGGGGTGTTGGGGGTAATGAGATTCAGAGGGTGGTAGGGGTAGTTGTGGTTGAGGGGTGGTGGGGTAGTTGTGGTTATGGAGAGGGTGGTGAGGGTAGTTGTGGTTATGGAGAGGGTGGTGAGGGTAGTTGTGGTTATGGAAAAAGTGGTGGGAGTAATTGTGGTTATGGAGAGGGTGGTGAGGGTAGTTGTGGTTATGGAGAGGGTGGTGAGGGTAGTTGTGGTTATGGAAAAAGTGGTGGGAGTAATTGTGGTTATGGAGAGGGTGGTGAGGGTAGTTGTGGTTATGGAGAGGGTGGTGACGGCAGTTGTGGTTATGGAGAGGGTGGTGAGGGTAGTTATTATGGAAAGGGTGGTGAAGGTAGTGGTTATGGAGAGGGTGGTGAGGGTAGTGGTTATGGAGAGGGTGGTGAGGGTAGTGGTTATGGAGAGGGTGGTGAGGGTAGTGGTTATGGAGAGGGTGGTGAGGGTAGTTGTGGTTATTGAGGGGGTGGTGAGATAGTTGTGGTTGAGAGGGTGGTGAGGGTAGTGGAGTTAACGCGGGTGTTGGTGGTAGTGGTGGTGGTAGTAGTAGTAGTAGTAGTGGTGGTGGTGGTAGTAGTAGTGGTGGTGGTAGTAATAGTGGTAGCGTTAGTCACCCAGCTCTCAGCCATTAAAAATAAATACAAGACAATAAAAACAAGGCTGAAAAATAACGAACAAATACTCAGCACAAATAGCAGCTATTATACCAAGTTAAAATAACTAGCATTAAGATCCCTATTAAATTGTCAAAAAGACTCCCCGAGGTCCCTACAGGCACCTCTGTAATTATAAAAGCCATGTCAAAGGCGCAAAGGCCTAAACCAAGGGCAAACTTTTAAAACATGATCCTCAGTCTGGCACGTCACACGATACCCAGTGGGGGAGAGCAGCAACTATGAAGAGGTAGCCGTAGAGTAGGTGGTAGTGGAGATACTAAGGGTGGTGTTGGTTGTGAAGGTGTTTGGGGGGGCAGTGGTGGGTACTGTTGTGGCAGTGGTTGGGGTGGTGGTGGCAATGCATGGATGAGTCTCTCTCTCTCTCTCTCTCTCTCTCTCTCTCTCTCTCTCTCTCTCTCTCTCTCTCTCTCTCGCTCGCTCTCTCGCTCTCTCTCTCACCCTCCCTCCCCTCTCTCTTATTGAGCGTCTACAAACTCCTTCATTAATGCTAAAAGCCGAAACTTGCATGCAAAACCAGAACAAAAATGGCCTCGGGTTCAAAGGGTGTAGACTGAAAGTACTAAACATGTGTACCACACGAGAGGCTCTGCAAGTTTACCAGAATAACTAAACAAACCTCACCTGACTTCAGGTCCCCGGTACAGAAGACTACACTAGACCTCACCTGGTCCACGAGACCATAGCAAAGTTGGTAACCTTATTTACCTGACCACATTATATCCTTCTAGCTTCCTTTAAAGGTAGACTAAAGCACCCTTTTCGCTGATGAATCTTTCAGGGTGTACCTGACATTTACGTGGGATTTAACTGTGACCTGCTTCAGGAGTTTTCCTATTCCATCGGCCTGGTCTGGGGCCGAGAGGTTGTCTGGTCACCAGGCTGTTCCTATTGGCGGCCCTCATATTCATCACAGCGAAAAAAGATGACTAATCAGTTGAAGAAGATGGGGAGTATGAGAATGGGGAAAAAATGGTAATGGGTTTAATACCTGTGACCGGTTTCTAGAGTTGGTTTATTCTCGCAGACTTTCCTGTTGTCTCATCAACCAGGCTAATGCTGCCCACAGGCCAGCATAGTCATCACAGTCTGACTGATCTGTTGCTTTTATGTAGTAAGTGGCCCACTTTATACTACTTGCAAACTTCTACCTTAGTTCTTCCAATATTTCTGATACCCGTTGGTAAAAGGTTGAACAGTCATGGGCCGCCGCCTCTCATTTCGCCCACCCCTGCTTATGTTAGTGGACTCATTCTACACTTCCTCCAGTATCTCCCACTTCTGTAAATTATTAAGGCAGTGTATAGATTGAAGGACAAGGCCCTCGAGTGTCTTCCATGTATATATTATCAGGTCACTCTGATCCAGACAAAATATTCCTAGTTCGTCTCTCTCTCTCTCTCTCTCTCTCTCTCTCTCTCTCTCTGATCCAGAGAGAAAGTTCAAAGTTCTCTTTTTCTCCTCCGATCTAAAAAAGAACATTTCGAGATCTTTGAATCTCGAGTAAACACAAGGGACAAAATACTCACAGCGAAGACGAAATCATTCTTCCTATCTTACTTCTACATTATTATTGTTATTATTATATTCATCTGGAAAATAATCAGATTTGATCCGAGGTAGGGGAGTGTAGCGCTAATTCCTTAGATTAAGAGCTAATTAACAGAACCAAGGCACCCATCCTCTTTCCACTTCCCTACTACAGCCTTGAATAATATTCTTATTCTTCTTCTTCTTCTTCTTCTTATTATTATTATTATTATTATTAATATTAGATACCATTATTATATTTTTGGAGAGGCATTAAACCCGCAGGGATCAAAAGCTCCTGGGGAAAAAAAGGGTTTGTTCCGAGGAAGATAAGGATGGCTTCAATTCCTCGGATCACGATCCCTTCACTGACGTCAAGGATCCCAACATGTACAGCTTGCGGGGAGTACAGAGCCTGGCTCTGTCCACCTAACGATCTACCTTATTAAAGGAGAGTTGTTCGTCCTGGTCGACCGCCCCCTTTCACCCCACCCTCACCCTATCCTCTCCCACCCTCACCCTATCCTCTCCCATCCTCCTCTCCCTCCCCCTTCTGAAAAAAAAAATCAAAAGTCAAAAATTACGAGAGGGAGAAAAAATTAGCGACTATAATTAAACTGGTGAAAGACCGAAAAAAAGGATAATTTGGCAAAATGATCGAAAATATTGAAAAAAAAATGAGCTTCGTCAAAGAAATTAAATACGTGGATATTTTATATTTCTTTTTTTGTTTGACTGTCATTCAAAATTAGCCTGGAGGCAGTGTGGGCGAAGCAGCGTAATGGCAGAGAGCAAGAGCACTATGACACCAGTTGCTGAACAAGATTTCACTGAGACAACGTTTCGCTCCGTGTAGAGTTGTACCGGTATGTAATTGAGGAGGAGAATCACTTGATTAAAGTTCTACATAAAACGAAACGTTTTCCCAGTAAAAGATCGTTCAGCAACATCTTTGTTTTCCGTCACCGACGAGAGAAACGTCAGCCGATGCTCACAAAATGAATCCCTACAAAATGAATCCCTTTCATTGGCAACCTTTCGCCCTCACCAGCACTTAATCTATTTTATATAACTTAATAAAACTTTTTTTTTTTTTTTTTGGGGGGGGGGGTGACAAAAACGTCGTCCTACAGGAAAAGGTTAGCATGAATAAATAATGGAGACAGTAAATAAAGATACCCAAATGTTGCATGTGTGTTAGGTAAGGTTAGGTTAGGTAAGGTTAGGTTAGGTTAGGTTAGGTTAGGTTAGGTTAGGTTAGGTTAGGTTAGGTTAGG
>WNWK01026093.1:25000-27797 GCA_009830355.1 Cherax destructor
TACTGACTGGATTGCATCTACTGGGACTGCGAGAAAGATTTCGATACGCCATGGTGCTCTACCGTTCCTCTAGATATGATCCAGTAAATTCGAAAACACTGCCAAGAAAAAAGGGGGAAGTGCTTAAGTCGATAAGAAAGGATCTAAAATAGGAGAGACAAAATGATAGCTAGGGAAGAGAAGCTGGAATATGAGACTGTAACGAGTTGGGATGCAGTGGATACGATGTTTGGGACTTAACTCTTTCTGATTTACATCAATAATCTAACCGATGGGATAGTATCTTACATACTTTTGAACCTTTGATATACCTTTGAAGAGTTTCGAGAGTTTCACTACTCTCGGAGCCCGGCCATGGGCCAGGCTCATGAGAAGTATAAAACGAGGGAGGTCAGTCACAAATATAAGGGAAAACTCGACAGTCTAAGAATGTGCTTACACAAATGGCTTCTGGAGTTATTGAGGATGAGATTGACAGGGAAATCAGAAATGAAATCAAGTTTCTGGGGTAAATTAAGAAACTGATCCCATAGCAGAGAACAATGCAATACGAAGAGAGAGACTAGAAAGTGAACTTGATGACAATGGAAGAGAGAATTTGAAAGCATAAATTTAAAGAGAATATTATAAATTATTCCTTTAATCACAGGGTGGTAGAGAGAAGTGGAGGCTGGTAGAGAGAAGTGCAGGGTGGTACAGAGAAGTGGCGGCTGGTAGAGAATAGTGGAGGCTGATAGAGAGAAGTGGAGAGTCAGAAGAGAAAATGCTAAGGGGAAAACTTAATTTACAGGTTGTAGAGTAGTTATTAGACCGGAATCCAGTAAATGTCAGTCAAGCCACCCCTAAAGCGGGGTAAGGAGCTGTGACTTAAGTCTGGAAAAAAACAAGATAACGACTGCAACTCGATGAATGTACACAGACACACATGCACAAATACAAGAATGTGTCAACACACAATAAGCTCTAAAAAAATTTATCAGCCCAACAAATACATGGATTATTAAATTCATTCCAAAAAATCGACAATAAATTCGAGGCAAACTTGATCCAACAAAACTGCCCAGCTGACAAACGCAGGCAGGCCACGTTCCCCAGAGTTGGTACCGCACTCCATCCTGGAATTCTGATAATACAAAAAAATATCGTAGAGAATTCGACAAAAATTTCTGCAGTACGCAAAACGATGAACCTTAATTACGGGTATAGAGAACGAGGTAACGTAAAGCGGGTTAAAGGGGTGTTTGTGTTGAGGGATGGATGAAGGAGAGAACACACACACACACACACAGCCCCGGTGGCCTGGTGGCTAAAGCTCTCGCTTCACGCACGGAGGGCCCGGGTTCAATTCCCGGCGGGACGGAAACATTTCGAAGTGTTTCCTTACACACACACACACACATACATACAACAGGCCTAGTGTCTAATCGACATGTGCCTAGGACAAAATGGTAACTAACACGACCGGCCAGGAGCTATGACTCGACCTCTGCAACCACAACTAAGTGTGTACAACTAGGTGAGTACACACACACACAGGATCCATACATATAGATACAATAAGGCTCTTGGAGCATGGAGAGAGTAGTGACTAGCGAAAAGGCGGGGCCAGGAGTTATAAATCGATCCCTGCAACCCCAAATAGATGCGTACTCATACGTACTACTAATAAAACTAACCCAGGAATATAATTGTAAAGGTGAATACAGCAGAACGGCTGGAAAGAGGAATGATGGGCATATTTTATAAAGCGCTGTGCTCTGTTCTGCTTTGCTGTCTGGTCTGCTCTAGTCTGCTCCCTGGCTCTCACTTGCTCTCGCTCACTCCCTGGCTCTCTCACTTGCTCTCGCTCACTCCCTGGCTCTCACTTGCTCTCGCTCACTCCCTGGCTCTCACTTGCTCTCGCTCACTCCTGGCTCTCTCACTTGCTCTCGCTCACTCCCTGGCTCTCACTTGCTCTCGCTCACTCCCTGGCTCTCACTTGCTCTCGCTCACTCCCTGGCTCTCACTTGCTCTCGCTCACTCCCTGGCTCTCACTTGCTCTCGCTCACTCCCTGGCTCTCACTTGCTCTCGCTCACTCCCTGGCTCTCACTTGCTCTCGCTCACTCCCTGGCTCTCACTTGCTCTCGCTCACTCCCTGGCTCTCACTTGCTCTCGCTCACTCCCTGGCTCTCACTTGCTCTCCTCACTCCTGGCTCTCACTTGCTCTCGCTCACTCCCTGGCTCTCACTTGCTCTCGCTCACTCCTGGCTCTCACTTGCTCTCGCTCACTCCCTGGCTCTCACTTGCTCTCGCTCACTCCCTGGCTCTCACTTGCTCTCGCTCACTCCCTGGCTCTCACTTGCTCTCGCTCACTCCCTGGCTCTCGCTCTCATCCTAAATTTATCCCTGGCTTCCACTTTTGCTTCCATCTTTTATCAACACATAATTTGTGAAGGAGTATTCGGCCTCCTCTAACATTGGACCATAATTGACTTCGTCATTTTTGTTAGCTCCTTCCAGGAGGGAAATTTTTCCTGCAAGGACGCCACTTCCTTATTAATGATACTGTCGGTCATCTTATGTTTGTCTATACTGTTTGTGTTAACGCCAGGAAAATGTGTGGGCTGCTGAAGTTGTTTGCAAAGCGAGGATCTGAACTTTTAAACAGTGTTTTATTGCTTATTTAGTGGTATGTTTCGCAGCTTTTTATGCAAGGAGTAAGGGAGGAAAGTAGGTGCGTGTGCGTGTGTGTGTGGGGGGGGGTGTTGAGGAGAGTGTTGCTCTAGTGAATGATTTGAGTTTGTCCTGTACTCCGTT
>WNWK01026094.1:0-27795 GCA_009830355.1 Cherax destructor
CCCTCAGAACCACCTAAAAAAGGCCCTAAACCCACAAAAAACCCCAATGCAAAACAACAAACCCCAAACTCCCTCCCACCTCCCCCCTCCTCATCACAAACTCCACCCACACAGTAATTTTCCCATAGTTCCTCACCAGGTCTCCCACTCCCCCAACCCCAACTTCTCCCCAGACCACATTTTTTGAAAAGAAGTTGAAGGTTTCTTATACGAATGCAGACGGAAAAACAAATAAATGTGAGGAGTGGCATGGAAGAATCAAGGACATTATAGCACTCACAGAAACGAAACTCACTGGGATGATAACAGACGCAATCTTCCCCCCCGGATATCAGATCCTGAGGAAAGATAGAGTTGCACTGCTCATTAAAACCGATGGAGGTTTGAGGAAGGAAGGAATGGACGAAATGGGAGAAAGGGACTACATAGTAGGTACAATGCAGCCTGCAAGACATAAGATAGTCATTGCAGTGATGTACAACCCGCTACAGAACTGGAGGAGGGAAGGAGAAGGATATGAAGAGAGCAGCAGAGCAATGGTGGACACACTCGCTGAGGTGGCCAGAAGAGCTCACATGGGTAGAGCCAAAGCTACTAGTTATGGGTGATTTCAATTACAAGGAGACTGATTGGGAAAACCTGGAGCCACATGGGGACCCCGAATGGATGTGGTACTGGAAAACCTCATGCGTCAACATGTTAATTAAGGGCACTACCAGAGAGAGAGGTGAGGAGGAACCAGCAAGACTGGACCTCGTATTCACCTTGAGTAGCTTGGACATCAGGACATTGGTTGTGTGGAAGAGTTAGCTCCATTTGTGTACACATATTGGCTTCTGTTACTAGGTAGTTGAGGGAGTGCCGTTTTATGTCATAGTGTGTTAATTTAATGTGCAGCAACTCATGGTCAACTGTATCAAAGCTTTGCGTAAATCAATGAAGATTCCGAGCGGGACTTCTTTCTTCTCGAGAGCGGTGTATATTAGTTCTAGCATGTGTATAATAGCATAATTTGTGCTTTTATTAGTCCTGAATCCAAACTGACAGGGGTTGAGTACGTTGTGTGAGACGAGATAGGAATAGATCTGCCTATGAATTAATTTTTCAAAGATTTTAGAGAGCAGAGGTAAATTAGATATTGGTCTGTAGTTATTCAAGTCTGTTTGATCTCCTCCTTTGTGGATCGGGGTGACCCTCGCTATTTTAAGAAATGAGGGGAAGGTGGAGGTTTCGATGGATTTGTTAAAGAGTGTTGCAATTATTGGTGATAGTACTTGAGAAGTTCTTTTGTACATTAAAGGTGGTAAGTTATTTATATCTCCTGCCTTGTTTTTAAGGGTGTTGATGATGAGTGAGACTTCTGTAAGTAAACTTGATACCTCAAAGGCAGTGGAACCAGACGACATCTTTCATTGGGCCTTAGAGAGGGAGCAGAGACCCTGTGTGTGCCACTAACAACAATTTTCAACACATCCATTGAATCTGGGCAACTACCTGAGGTATGGAAGACGGCAAATGTAGCCCCCATTTTTTAAAAAGGAAACAGACACGAGGCACTAAACTACAGACCAGTGTCACTGACGTGTATAGTATTCAAAGTCATGGAGAAGATCATCAGGAGGAGAGTGGTGGAGCACCTAGAAAGACACAACCTTATAAACGACAACCTCCCGGTTTCAGGAAAGAAAATCTGTGTCACAAACCTACTGGAGTTTTATGACAATGTAACAGAAGTAAGACACGAGAGAGGGGGTGGATAGACTGCATTTTCTTGGACTGCAAAAGGCGTTCGACACAATTCCTCACAAGAGGTTAATGCAAAAGCTAGAGGATCAGGCACACGTAACAGGAAAAGCACTGCAATGGATCATAGAATATCTGACAGGAGGCAACAACGAGTCATGGTACGTGACGAGGTGTCAGAGTGGGCACCTGTTATGAGTGGTGTTCCACAGGGGTCAGTCCTAGGACCTGTACTGTTTTGGTATATGTGAATGACAACGGAAGGGGTAGACTCAGAAGTGTCCCTGTTTGCAGATGATGCGAAGTTAATGAGAAGAATTAAATCAGTCGAGGATCAAGTAGGACTACAAGAGACCTGGACAGGCTACAAGCCTAGTCCAGTAACTGGCTCCTTGAATTTAACCCTGCCAAATGTAAGGTCATGAAGATCGGGAAGGGCAAAAGACCGCAGACAGAGTATAGTCTAGGTGGCCAAAGACTGCAAGCCTCACTCAAGGAAAAGATCTTGGGGTGAGTATAATACCGAGCATATCTCCTGAGGCACACATCAATCAGATAACTGCTGCAGCATACTGGCGGCTGGCAAACCTATGAATAGCGTTCCAATACCTCACTAAGGAATCGTTCAAGACTCTGTACACCATATACGTCAGGCCCATACTGGAGTATGCAGCACCAGTTTGGAATCCACACCTGGTCAAGTATGTCAAGAAATTAGAGAAAGTGCAAGGTTTGCAACAAGACTAGTCCCAGAGCTAAGGAGTTTGTCCTACGATGAAAGGTTAAGGGAAATCGGCCTGACGACACTAGAGGACAGGAGGGTTACGGGATACATGGTAACGATATATAAAATACTGCGAGGAATAGATAAGGTGGACAGAGACAAGATGTTCCAGAGAGGGACACAGAAACAAGGGGTCACAATTGGAAGTTGAAGACTCAGATGAGTCAAAGGGATGTTAGGAAGTATTTCTTCAGTCATAGAGTTGTCAGGAAGTGGAATAGCCTAGAAAGTGACGTAGTGGAGGCAGGAACCATACATAGTTTTAAGACGAGGTTTGATAAAGCTCATGGAGCAGGGAGAGAGATGACCTAGTAGCAATCAGTGAAGAGGCGGGGCCAGGAGCTATGACTCGACCCCTGCACACACACTTGGGGCCAGGAGCTATGACTCGACTCCTGCAACCACAAATATGTGAGTACACACACACACACACATATACATTCAATGGCATACAAAATCGTGTTTCTCACTCATACATTCCATAACACACACTAAGCTCTCTTCTCACTCTAAGCTGTATCTAAATATTTATACACACGCATACGCACATATCTTTAAATACATTGCCATGAACATACATTCATTATTAACTTTCTTACTTGCTTACTGTACTTTGTTTTTTGAAAGTTCGTCAATCTTATAGAAAAGTTTGAGTTGCTTCTAGTCTGTTTAGATCCCTGATTGCTGTGAGGAAGAAACTGGAAAACTTTGAAATACAAATATTATTATTATTATTGGCACAAATAATTATTCAACAACCCTAACACTTGCCTAACATTTTTTGAGAAGCTTGCGCTAGTTGGTGGACCCTTTTAAACTTTCTTTGAACTGTATATAAGTCTCCGTCCTCGGACACCTACTTAAGATTTATCAACGCTGAAGTACCTACCTCCTTTCAGTGCCGAGGGACTGATAACCTCAAACCATTTCTTCACGTCTTCTACCGTCTTCAGTAATTATTCTTTGTATTGGATTGATGAAGCCACTAGATGGCAAAACTGTTCATAATGAACTAACCGAAATGTTTCACATGAGTCTTAAGCATGTAATTATTGAGAGTGTATACCATTAATAAAATAATATCATAACTACACACTAAACAAACCTGTCAGCACGACACACTAGAATAAAACTCTGACAACTACACAGTATATAAACTAACACACTACACACCAAACAATATTGTCACCACTACACACTATATGTTAAAGCATATTACTCTGTAAGACATGGACTCTCTTAAACCAACACGTTCACTATACTACAGTAGCATTGTCTTGGTCTTATGATAGAACACGTTCACTATACTACAGTGACATTGTCTTGGTCTTATGACAGAACACGTTCACTATACTACAGTGGCATTGTCTTGGTCTTATGATAGAACACGTTCACTATACTACAGTGACATTGTCTTGGTCTTATGATAGAACACGTTCACTATACTACAGTGACATTGTCTTGGTCTTATGACAGAACACGTTCACTATACTACAGTGACATTGTCTTGGTCTTATGATAGAACACGTTCACTATACTACAGTGACATTGTCTTGGTCTTATGATAGAACACGTTCACTATACTACAATGACATTGTCTTGGTCTTATGATAGAACACGTTCACTATACTACAGTGACATTCTCTTACCTGGAGTCTACCTGGAGAGAATTCCAGGGGTCAACGCCCCCGCGGCCCGGTCTGTGACCAGGCCTCCTGTTGGACCAGAGCCTGATCAACCAGGCTGTTACTGCTGGCCTCACGCACTCCAACGTACGAACCACAGCCCGGCTGATCAGGTACCGACTTGAGGTGCCTGTCCAGTGCCTGCTTGAAGACAGCCAGGGCTTGTGGTAATCCCCTGATGTATGCTGGGAGGCAGTTGAACAATCTTGGGCCCTCACACTTATTATGTTGTCCCTCAACGTGCTGGTGGCACCCCTGCTCTTCATTGGGGGATGTTACATCGCCTGCCGAGTCTTTTTGCTTTCGTACGGTGTGATTTTTTGTGCAAGTTTGGTACTAAGCCCTCGAGAATTTTCCATGTGTATATAATAATGTATCTCTCCCGCCTGCGTTCTAGAGAGTACAGGTTTAGAAATTTCAAGAGTTCCCAGTAGTTGGGTGGTTTATCGCAGTTATGCGTGCGGTGAAGGTTCTCTGCACATTTCAAGGTCAGCAATTTCACCCGCCTTGAAAGGTGCAGTTAGTGTGCAACAATATTCCAGCCTAGATAGAACAAGCGATCTGTAAAGTGTCAACATGGGCTTGGCATCCCTGGTTTTGAAGGTTCTCATTATCCATCCTGTCATTTTTTGAGCAGATTCAATTGCTACATTGTTGTGGTCCTTGAAGGTGAGATCCTCTGACATGATCACTCCCAGGTCTTTGACATTAGTTTTTCGCTCTATTGTGTGGTTGGAATTAGTTTTGTACTCCGATGAGATTTTAATTTCTTCACGTTTTCCGTATCTGAGTAATTGAAATTTCTCATCATTGAACTTCATATTGTTTTCTGCAGCCCATTTAAAGATTTGGTTTATGTCTGCTTGGAGTCTTGCAGTGTCTTCAACGGTGGACACTGTCATACAGATTCGGGTGTCATCTGCAAAGGAAGACACAGCACTGTGGCTTATATCCCTGTCAATGTCTGATATGAGGATAAGGAATAGGATGGGAGCAAGTACTGTGCCTTGTGGAACAGAGCTTTTCACAGTAGCTGCCTCAGACTTTACTCTGTTGACTACTACTCTTTGTGTTCTACGTGTTAGGAAATTATAGATCCATCTACCAACTTTTCCTGTTATGCCTTTATCACGCATTTTGTGTGCTATTACACCATGGTCACACTTGTCAAAGGCTTTTGCAAAATCTGTGTATATAACATCTGCATTCTGTTTATCTTCTAGAGCATCCAGGACCTTGTCGTAGTGGTCCAGTAGTTGGGACAGACAGGAGCGGCCTGCTCTAAACCCATGCTGTCCTGGGTTGTGCAATTGATGGGTATCAAGAGGGGTGGCGATCTTGCTTCTTAGAACCCTTTAAAAGATTTTTATGATATGGGACGTTAGCGCAATTGGTCTGTAGTTCTTTGCTATTGCTTTACTGCCCCTTTGTGGAGCGGGGCTATGTCTGTTGTTTTTAGTAGCTGCGGACGATCCCAGTGTCCATGCTCCCTCTCCATAGGATGTTAAAAGCATGTGATAGGGGCTTCTTGCAGTTCTTGATGAACACGGAGTTCCATGAGTCTGGGCCTGGAGCGGAGTGCATGGGCATGTCATTTATTGCCTTCTCGAAGTCATTTGGCGTCGTGATGATGTCAGAAAGGCATGCGTCTGTCAAGTTCTGTGGCACTCTCATAAAAAAATCATTTAGGTTTTCGATTTTCAGTCTGGTTAGTGGCTCGCTAAAAACTGAGTCATACTGGGATTTAAGTAACTCACTCATTTCCTTGCTGTCATCTGTGTAGGACCCATCCGATTTAAGTAGGGGCCCAATACTGGTTGTTGTTCTCGACTTTGATTTTGCATAGGAAAAGAAATACTTAGGGTTTCTTTCAATTTCATTTATGGCTCTTAGTTCTTCCCGTGTCTCTTGATTCCTGTAAGATTCCTTTAGTTTTAATTCGATGTTTGCTATTTCTCTGATTAGTGTCTCCCTATGACAGAACACGTTCACTATACTACAGTGACAGTGTTTTGGTCTTATGATAGAACAGTTCCAATTGTTGTTGCTGATATTGCTATACAAACCATCTGTTCTTTTTATCATTAAGAGACATTTCTAACCGTCTTCACTGGACACCCTTAGTATTTTTGACAGATTATCACCTATCTGCCAGGGTATATGACCTGTGATACAGAAGATGTCTCAGATACTCACAGATCTGAGAACACTGGTATTAATTAAACGTCTGTGATGCAACGATGGTAGAATCAGGCAGCTTTATCGTCGCCTGTGACAGAACAATGAAGATCTCCCTAACAAACCTCCCAAACCTGACTGTTCTACAAGTATGTTCTATATGTTATTGTCTTTTCTTGTGTTACTTCACTGTATTATGTGTTACTGCACTGTATTGTGTGTTACTGCACTGTACTATGTGTTACTGCACTGTACTATGTGTTACTGCATTGTATTATGTGTTACTGCACTGTATTATGTGTTACTGCACTGTATTGTGTGTTACTGCACTGTACTATGTGTTACTGCACTGTACTATGTGTTACTGCATTGTATTATTTGTTACTGCACTGTATTATGTGTTACTGCACTGTATTACGTGCTAATGCACTGTATTATGTGTTACTGCACTGTATTATGTGTTACTGCATTGTATTATGTGTTATTGCACTGTGTTATGTGTCACTGCACTGTATTATGTGTTACTGCACTGTATTATCTTATCGTGTGGGTCTTGGGAGAGATAAGTAGGTTGTCAAAGACACTCCTTGTAGGATGGTTACGGTATATTTACAGTATGTGAAGGAGAGAGCCCAGCCACGTCTGTTCAGCCTGTAGGTCTGTTACTTCTGAGGGTGTACGCCTATGCGTCGCTATGCACATGCGCTGAGCCTCTGACGTCAGCGGGTATCGTGACGTCACACACAAAGGGACCAGCTGTATAACTAGGATGAATGCTGATACACTACACAAGTGTATATATAATACTGACACGACAGCTCGGCCATGTTATCGTATGACGTCTCGGCATACTATACAACTCTATAGCTTGAACAGACAGGTGGTACTGGGTGAATCTATACAATAGCAAACACATTATACTTAGAACTAATCAAGATTAATCTTACTCTCGCACTTCTTGAGTTAATGGTACTTAAGAGAATTAAAAAATGATCTAGATATAATGGATTATATATATTACAATTTCAATTTGCAAATTTGATCGATCAATCGATGTGTATTCATGCACTCTACGGCTTCTGAGGAAGAATAGATATTTACAGGAAGAAGTTTTAACAGGAAAGATAAACTCGCGCACACGGGTTATACTGTTAAAACTCAGAACTCAGAGAGAACTTGAACACACAAAAATCTTACTAGATACTAGAAATCTGATAACAAAACACACAGTCAATAATGTCAGTTCTAGTCTGGATTTTCTAATTTTCTATCTTTAGCTCACAACTTATAATCACTTTCCTTCTGAAGGAATGAACAACTCGGTTTTGATTAACTTATAATCACTTTCCTACTGAAGGAATGAACAGGCTCGGTGGAGTGGATGGATCTCTACCCGGTTGAAATAGTTAGCTCAATAACACAAAGTATGAGCAAAGGAGAACGGCTCTCACTATCTCTTACTGCAGGTAATAATTACTTGACACACGACACTTTACTCTGCAAAGGCTTACTGTCAACTGGAAGGAACACTATCTGGAACACGAGGGACAACAACTGGCACTCTAGTGAATACACTAGCAACAGAAACGGCTTTCTGCAATTGCTTTTGCATCAGCGAGAGATGCTATAACTCATTCAAATAGTCTTTCTTCAACAAAGCGTCCCCTGGAGAGGAACTACTACTTGAACTAGCAACATTGCAAGGATAGACTCAGTACTCAAGGCGGTCCGGGATACCTCCGGCACCCTAGGCATCTGAACGCTATCTTGCATGCAAGATATTGCAGGGGCAGGATTCCAGACAGGAGTGACAGTAATACTAGTGCCTTGACCGCTCGGCAACGTTAACAAATAGAACACATACTATCTACAAGAACTAATCTGAACTTCACATTCCGCATCACTCTGGCAATTCTCTGATACAAGCTGGGAGAACAAACACATTGCTCAAAGGCTAAAGACTTTCTATCAATCAGTAAGGGACTATAAGAACTTTTTACTGATTCATTATCATTATGGCTCTGAATGGCAGTACACAGTATTATCGCACACGGTTACTTGAACTTCAATGCCTTGACTGGCAGAAAACACATAGTTATCACTTGAATTTACTTGAGACATGGCTTCAAGCAATTGAATGAGAATTGAAATGAAAGCAAAATTAACACAAGTACACAGCACAATATAACTTAACTGGTAGTAATTATTAACTATTCTGCACAAGTAACGATAAATAATTGCACAAAAACACTAAAGAAAAGATAACTCACTGGAAATTGACTTGGCAAGAAAATTCAACACACTAAGATAAAACAATCTAGCTTTACTTGAAATAACTTCAAAATGAGTTTTCTTTTCTTGTAAATATCAGCAAAAATTGCAACACATAAAAAGAATTAAATGCACAAATATTTAGAAAAATTTCAATAATGGTTATGGCAATAGCAACAATCTGATAAAACAAGTCAATAGAATTATTCACTGGCAAAAAATGAAAGTAACTTTACTGCTTGAATCACTTAGAAAGTTCACTGGAATATTACTTATTACACTTAGGAAATGACAAGTTACTAGAGCAATTAAACACAACAAAATTGATAAAAGCAAGGTGAATACTGGGGAATTTAATTTACACAAAATCAATTTCAGGAATGATTGATTGAAAAAATCACACTGGTGTAAATTATTTGCACACAACACAAAGATATTAGAAATAAAATAGTTTGAACACTCTTACTCTTAATTGCAAGCAAAGCAAGGTAACTCAATGAAACAGTTACTAAAACAATTTACTAATAACACTGACTTTAAACAAACTTAAGAGTGAATTTGTTCAACAACACATGAAAACAAATGAAAAATTAATGTCAATAAAATGGTTTTAACACTTACATAAGCTGGAAGATACTCATCAAAGGCACAGAACAGATAACTTACTGCTTACACAAAGTCATGCTCTTGTTGACTATAAATAATTATTGGAGCAAAATAATATCTTCAGTAAATTATTTCTCTAGTCTGCAAAATAAAGGCACATTAGCACTATACAAAAAAGAACAAGTACACAAAACAATATTGGGTGCAATGGGAAGAATTACTGACTGCAACACATAAGAATTAGCAGGGAATATTACTGGTAAAATGTTAAAAATTGCTTGGAGAAGAAAACAATATGTAGTTACTGGGGCAAGCAAAATTAATTAATTACACAATTAACATTAACAAACAAGGGTAAAGGAATAAAAATGATAACTCTGGGATAGAACACTTGGTGAAACACAAAAATTAACAAGAAAAAAAAATTAAGCAATACATGGACAATGCTGGGGGAAAATTAAAATCTTTTAAAATTACTACTTGGTGGAATATTGGAACAGTAGATTACTTTAACAAAACTGTACTTACTGCATACTTAGTAACACAACGAAACTCACAGAAATTATAACGCAATAATTAACAAGAGACAATACTAGTGAAATCAAAAATTAATGTAAGTAATTAATTTAACACAGAACACTTCCTAGGATAACTCAAAATTTCTGTAACTGGCAAAAATGTCTCAACACACGGAATTGTCTATAGATTATCTAAAAAATAAAACAACAACACAGTAAATGTCTCTAGGGTGGAAATCGTTGACTGCAGCGTGGTATAGTGGTGGTGGAGGATGGTGGTGGAGGATGGTGGTGGAGGATGGTGGTGGAGGATGGTGGTCTGGTCCACTCATTGATAACTTGAATGTGCATAAACCGATGAACTATGAACCAGGCTTTGTAAAGTTGGCACAACAGTTCAGAAGAAACACACTCAGGACGCTCGACCTGATTCGTAGCCAATAAACTGCTTGCAGGACCCAGTTAAGGTTGAAATAATCCACACTTAATGCTTTGTGTGGGTGTGGAGACACGTGGTCAAGGCGTCTGCCTTAGCGTGGGTGGTGGTGGGGGTAGTGGGGGCTTGGTGGGCCTACACCGCTTCCCGCGCGCGCCTGTGGCTTACGCCGTTTATATGAATTTAACCAAGGGTGGCTTGAATAACCCAGGATACCACAGGGATGGTATTGTCACTCAGAACAGCAATACACTGGAGAACAAGGGCGATATAAATGCGTGACTCACGTGGCTTACTTCTCAGACAGCAGAGTGGCTTGCTGGCTTAGTAGAATATTTTCACACAGATTGGCTGGCTTGGAATCTTGTAACAAATTAGCACAACAAGGTAGAAGCTGGCTTAAGCCTAGGCTGACGTAACTGGTGGTGGCTTACTGGCTGGATATGGTACTCTCCCCTCACAAACTGGCTTACTCGTTCAGAATTTGCAAAACCCGGGTCAACCCCTCGTAGGTTTTAACAAATTAACATATGAAGCACTTAGCTGACCAGGAGATACTGTAGATATTGTAGACTGCTTGGATGTAGGTAGCTGGTAGCGTGGTTTCTGGAGGCTGTTTGCTTGCTTGTCGTCGTCTATCTCTCTATAACAGCGTAATCGATAAAAATTACGGCACACCGCTGTCACCACTTATCAAGCTGGTCTTGGGAGAGATAAGTAGGTTGTCAAAGACACTCCTTGTAGGATGGTTACGGTATATTTACAGTATCTGAAGGAGAGAGCCCAGCCACGTCTGTTCAGCCTGTAGGTCTGTTACTTCTGAGGGTGTACGCCTATGCGTGGCTATGCACATGCGCTGAGCCTCTGACGTCAGCGGGTATCGTGACGTCACACGCAAAGGGACCAGCTGTATAACTAGGATGAACGCTGATACACTACACAAGTGTATATATAATACTGACACGACAATCTTACTGCACTGTATTATGTGTTACTGCACTGTATTATGTGTTACTGCACTGTACTATGTGTTACTGAACTGTATTATGTGTTGCTGCACTATATTATGTGTTACTTCACTGAATTATGTATTACTACACTGAATTATGTGTTACTGTACTGTATTATGTGTTACTGCACTGTAATATGTGTTACTGCACTGTATTATGTGTTACTGCACTGTATTATGTGTTACTGCACTGTAATATGTGTTACTGCACTGTATTATGTGTTACTGCACTGTATTATGTGTTACTGCACTGTATTATGTGTTATTGCACTGTATTATGTTACTGCACTGTATTATGTGTTACTGCACTGTACTATGTGTTACTGCACTGTATTATGTGTTACTGCACTCTACTATGTGTTACTGCACTGTATTATGTGTTACTGCACTGTATTATGTGTTACTGAACTGTAATATGTGTTACTGCACTGTATTATGTGTTACTGCACTGTATTATGTGTTACTGCACTGTAATATGTGTTACTGCACTGTATTATGTGTTACTGCACTGTATTATGTTTTACTGCACTGTATTATGTGTTACTGCACTGTATTATGTGTTACTGCACTGTATTATGTGTTACTGCACTGTATTATGTGTTATTGCACTGTATTATGTTACTGCACTGTAGTATGTGTTACTGCACTGTACTATGTGTTACTGCACTGTATTATGTGTTACTGCACTCTACTATGTGTTACTGCACTGTATTATGTGTTACTGCACTGTATTATGTGTTACTGCACTGTATTATGTGTTACTGCACTGTATTATAAGTTACTGCACTGTATTATGTGTTACTGCATTGTATTATGTGTTACTGCACTGTTTTATTATGTTACTGCACTGTATTATGTGTTGCTGCACTGTACTGTGTTACTGCACTGTATTGTGTTACTGCACTGTATTATGTGTTACTGAACTGTAATATGTGTTACTGCACTGTATTATGTGTTACTGCACTGTATTATGTGTTACTGCACTGTATTATGTGTTGTTACTGCACTGTATTATGTGTTGTTACTGCACTGTATTATGTGTTGTTACTGCACTGTAATATGTGTTACTGCACTGTATTATGTTACTGCATTGTATTATGTGTTACTGCACTGTTTTATTATGTTACTGGACTGTATTATGTGTTGCTGCACTGTAAGGTGTTACTGCACTGTATTGTGTTACTGCACTGTATTGTGTGTTACTGCACTGTAATATGTGTTTCTGCACTGTATTATATGTTAATGCACTGTATTATGTGTTACTGCACTGTATTATGTGTTGTTACTGCACTGTATTATGTGTTGTTACTGCACTGTATTATGTGTTACTGCACTGTATTATGTGTTACTGCACTGTATTAAGTGGAACTGCACTGTATTATGTGTTACTGCACTGTATTATATGTTACTGCACTGTGTTATATTACTGCACTGTATTATGTGTTACTGCACTGTACTATGTGTTGCTACACTGTATTATGTGTAACTGAACTGTACAATGTGTTACTGAACTGTATTTTGTGTTACTGCACTGTATTATGTGTTACTGCACTGAATTATGTTACTACACTGTTTTATGTGTTTCTGCACTGTATTATGTTACTGCACTGTATTATGTGTTGCTGCACTGTATTGTGTTACTGCACTGTATTATGTGTTACGGCACTGTACTATGTGTTACTGCACTGTATTATGTGTTAATGCACTGTATTATGTGTTGTTACTGCACTGTATTATGTGTTACTGCACTGTATTTTGTGTTACTGCACTGTATTATGTGTTACTGCACTGTATTATGTGTTACATTGTATTATGTATTACTCACTGTTTTATTATGTTACTGCACTGTATTATGTGTTGCTGCACTGTAATGTGTTACTGCACTGTATTGTGTTACTGCACTGTATTATGTGTTACTGCATTATAGTATGTGTTACTGCACTGTATTATGTGTTATTGCACTATATTATGTGTTACTGCACAGTACTATGTGTTACTGCACTGTATTATGTGTTATTGCACTGTATTACGTGCTACTGCACTGTATTATGTGTTACTGCACAGTATTATGTGTTACTGCACTGTATTATGTTACTAGACTGTATTATGTGTTGCTGCACTGTATTGTGTTACTGCACTGTATTATGTAATACTGCACTGTACTATATGTTACTGCACTGTATTATGTGTTACTGCACTGTATTATACGTTGTTACTGCACTGTATTATGTGTTACTGCACTGTATTATGTGTTACTGCACTGTATTATGTGTTACTGCACTGTATTATGTGTTACTGCACTGTATTATGTGTTATTGCACTGTATTATGTGTTACTGCACTGTATTATGTGTTACTGCACTGTATTATGTGTTACTGCACTGTACTATGTGTTACTGCACTGTATTATGTGTTACTGCACTGTAATATGTGTTACTGCACTGTATTATGTGTTACTGCACTGTATTATGTGTTACTGCACTGTACTGTGTGTTACTGCACTGTATTATGTGTTACTGTACTGTATTATGTGTTATTGCACTGTATTATGTGTTATTGCACTGTATTACGTGCTACTGCACTGTATTATGTGTTACTGCACTGTATTATGTGTTACTGCATTGTAGTATGTGTCGCTGCACTGTATTATGTGTTACTGCACTGTAGTATATTACTGCACTGTATTATGTGTTACTGCACTGTACTATGTGTTACTGCACTGTATTATGTGTTACTGCACTGTATTATGTGTTACTGGTCTGAATTATGTGTTACTACACTGTATTATGTGTTACTGCACTGTAATATGTGTTACTGCACTGTATTATGTGTTACTGCACTGTATTATGTGTTACTGCACTGTATTATGTGTTGTTACTGCACTGTATTATGTGTTGTTACTGCACTGTATTATGTGTTACTGCACTGTATTATGTGTTGTTACTGCACTGTATTATGTGTTGTTACTGCACTGTATTATGTGTTGTTGCACTGTATTATGTTACTGCACTGTATTATGTTACTGCACTGTACTATGTGTTAAGTAAAAGGACACAAATGCAACTAATGTGACATTTTATTGTGGCAACGTTTCGCTCTCCAAGAGCTTTCTCAAGCCGTTACAAGCGATAATGAACATAGTGGGCTTATATATACTCTCACAGTGAGGTGAAATACTAGTGGTGGTAGTAGTAGTGATATTAGTCGTAGTAGTAGTAATACAATAAGGTAGAACAATCAACATGCACATGAGTAAAAGGTGATAAAACCAATACTTGGGTAGTATAACAATAGGTTAGACAAATATATTTCTGCTGGAGGTTGAAATATCGAAGGCCTGTAGGAGTGTTTCACATCTACGATGTGCTTGTGTTGAATTAGCAGGAGAGACTATGTGATGGTAGGGTTTACTGTTTTCAGGAGGATTCTTGCTAAGACTTCAGAGATGGTGAAGCTGCCTTTGTTTTGTTTAATTGTGTTAGAAACAGAGATAAGGCATTTGCGTCTACGGAAATTAGTTTCTTTGATTACTAGTCGGGCGTCTTTGAATTTCATGAGATGATTGTTGGAATTTCGGTGTTGTACGCAGGCGTTGTTCAGGTTATCGTTTCTGCATGCATTAATGTGTTCATTGATGCGTGTTTCGAGGTTCCTTGCTGTTTCTCCTACATAATTCTGTCGCAGCCTCCACAGGGTATAGTGTAGACCCCTGCGTTGACTGGTTCATGGTGCTTGGATTTAGTCTTGGTTAGATCCTTAATAGAAGTACTGGAAGCGATGGCGACTCTAGTGTTAGCTTGTGCAAATACTTTAGAAATGTTGGATGCAACCTGGCTGTTGGGAAGAATTATAACTTTGTTAGGAGTGGTGTTGATGCGTGGAGAATTAATGATCTGAAGAGCTCTTTTCTTGCAATCTTTGATGAAAAAGGAAGGAAAATGTAACTCAGTGAAGGTTTGGTGATTGTATGTACATTCCTCGTCAAGAAACTCAGGACTACAAATTCGGTAAGCTCTTAGGAAGAATCCGATGATGATGCCTCTTTTGGTCTTAGTATCTTGACTGGAATAGAAGTGTGTGAGATCATTTTTATTTGTAGGTTTCCGGTAAACTTGAAATCTTAGGTTGTTATCTACTTTGTGGATGAGGACGTTTAGAAAGGGTAGTTTGTCATTGGACTCTTCTTCTAGTGTAAACTGGATCGCCGGTTCAACTGCGTTGAGCCTTGCCTGAAGATTCCGTACATCAAAACGTTTGGGAGTTATTACGAGGACGTCGTCTACGTAACGTAACCAAGTGACGCTTGAGGGGATGATGTTGGTGAAGTGTTCAGCCTCTAGGTGTTCCATGTACAAGTTAGCTAAGACGGCACTGATGGGGGACCCTATACCCATGCCGTATGTTTGTTTGTAGAGCCTGTTATTGAAAGAAAAACAGTTGAAATTAACACAGAGTTTAATAAGGTCAACAAAATCTCCGGGAGGTAGAGGAAGGTTAAGGTCCTGATTGACTTTACGTCGTAGAACCTCAATGGCTTGTGTGGTAGGTACTTTAGTGATGAGGGAAGTCACGTCCAAACTGCTTAGTTTCTTGTTTCGGATGGAGAGATTTCGGATGCGGTTGAGAAGGTCACCTGAATGTTTAAGATGAGCGGGGCTGATGGTCCCCAGAAGGCAGGAAAGATGTTTGGCAAGAACTCCGGCTAGTTTGTGTGGTGCACTGCCTATACCTGATGTGATTGGTCTGAGAGGAATATTATGTTTATGGGTCTTGGGTAAGCCATACATGTGTGCTGGTTTAGGGTTGCTGGGTATCAAGTACAGAAGTTTCTTTCCTTCACTGGTGCGTTTCAGTATTTGTCTGGTTTTATATAGGAAATCTTTAGTGAGTGTTTCCCACTGTTGTGTGTTGATGGGTTCGTAAGTGGATTGGTCATTCAAAAGGTCCATCATTTTGGTGTTGTATTCACTGGTGTTGAGTATGACGACTCCACCTCCTTTGTCGGCGGTGGTGACGATAAGATTTGGGTCGTTAGCAAGGCCCTTCAGAGCATTGATATATCGCCTGGGAAGATTAGTAGAAGAAGGTTCACATAGAGCTGCGGTGAGGATGCCCTGTATATAACCCTTCTGGAAGTTGCTGTCACTGTGTCTGTGGTTTCTGGTGACTAAATTCAGTTGATAGTTTGGTTTTCGTATGTTAGTAGATAACAACCTAAGATTTCAAGTTTACCGGAAACCTACAAATAAAAATGATCTCACACACTTCTATTCCAGTCAAGATACTAAGACCAAAAGAGGCATCATCATCGGATTCTTCCTAAGAGCTTACCGAATTTGTAGTCCTGAGTTTCTTAACGAGGAATGTACATACATTCACCAAACCTTCACTGAGTTACATTTTCCTTCCTTTTTAATCAAAGATTGCAAGAAAAGAGCTCTTCAGATCATTAATTCTCCACGCATCAACACCACTCCAAACAAAGTTATAATTCTTCCCAACAGCCAGGTTGCATCCAACATTTCTAAAGTATTTGCACAAGCTAACACTAGAGTCGCCATCGCTTCCAGTACTTCTATTAAGGATCTAACCAAGACTAAATCCAAGCACCATGAACCAGTCAACGCAGGGGTCTACACTATACCCTGTGGAGGCTGCGACAGAATTTATGTAGGAGAAACAGCAAGGAACCTCGAAACACGCATCAATGAACACATTAATGCATGCAGAAACGATAACCTGAACAACGCCTGCGTACAACACCGAAATTCCAACAATCATCTCATGAAATTCAAAGACGCCCGACTAGTAATCAAAGAAACTAATTTCCGTAGACGCAAATGCCTTATCTCTGTTTCTAACACAATTAAACAAAACAAAGGCAGCTTCACCATCTCTGAAGTCTTAGCAAGAATCCTCCTGAAAACAGTAAACCCTACCATCACATAGTCTCTCCTGCTAATTCAACACATGCACATCGTAGATGTGATACACTCCTACAGGCCTTCGATATTTCAACCTCCAGCAGAAATATATTTGTCTAACCTATTGTTATACTACCCAAGTATTTGTTTTATCACCTTTTACTCATGTGCATGTTGATTGTTCTACCTTATTGTATTACTACTACTACGACTAATATCACTACTACTACCACCACTAGTATTTCACCTCACTGTGAGAGTATATATAAGCCCACTATGTCCATTATCGCTTGTAACGGCTTGAGAAAGCTCCTGGAGAGCGAAACGTTGCCACAATAAAATGTCACATTAGTTGCATTTGTGTCCTTTTACTTAACATATTGTCGGTAATTCTACCAATATTATTACATACTATGTGTTACTGCACTGTATTATGTTACTGCACTGTATTATGTTACTGCACTGTATTATGTTACTGCACTGTACTATGTGTTACTGCACTGTATTATGTGTTACTGCACTGCACTATGTGTTACTGCACTGTATTATGTGTTACTGCACTGTATTATGTGTTACTGCACTGTATTATGTGTTACTGCACTGTATTATGTGTTACATAAGAACATAAGAAAGGAGGAACACTGCAACAGGCCCATACTTGGCAGGTCCATGTCAAAACCAACCCACTAACAAAAATATTTGTCCAACCTATCCCCAGCCAAGGAACAAACCCCGACAACTCCCCCTCCCTAACAATTGTGCAAGTCCCGTTCAAATCCAACCCTTCTCACTCACAAGAAAACGGAAATAACACTGCAGCAAGCCAATTGGTTAACTCTAGACAGGTCCCCCTAAAACCCAAAACCAATCCCACAAACAAAAACTCCTACCCATCCCACCTACTCCATCCATGGAATATGCTTTGATAATCAGAGCACTATAAAACAGGGTACTGGAAGAGCTGGAGCACCTGGTCGATCACAAGAGCACCAAAGGAGCCGAAGCACCTGGTCCATCACCAGGGCACTGAATAAGCCAAAGCACATGACCCATCATCAGGGCACTGAATAAGCCAAAGCACATGACCCATCATCAGGGCGTTGAAGGAGCTGAAGCACCTGGTCCATCACCAAGGTATTAAAGGAGCTGAAGCACCTGGTCCATCACCAGGGTACTGAGGGAGCCGAAGTAACTGGTCCATCACCAGGGTACTGAGGGAGCCAAAGCACCTGGTCCATCAACAGGGCACTGAGAGAGCGCCTGGTCCATCACCAGGGCACTGAGGGAGCCAAAGCACCTGGTGATCACATTATACTGCTTATGTGTTTATATTTCCATAAATCTATTTACTCATGTGCAAGTCCCACTCAAATCCAACCCCTCTCACTCATGTATTTATCGAACCTAAACTTGAAACTACCCAAAGTTTTAGCTTCAGTCACCCTACTAGGTAGGGTGATGGAAGCTAAAACCTACTAAAAAATATTCATTCAACCCATTATCAATGTTCCCGAAGAAATAAGAAATGATAACCCTATCTGTATATTCTTTTCCACGAATACTTTACCGAGGCTCTCAGCACCATATGCTGGAAAGTAGACAAAATACCGACAAGTATGCTTATAGAGCAAACCTTTATTGGGATTACATTTCTCTCGCTGGTGAGCGAGACGTTGTCCAGAAGATAACTTACCCTGACGTTTAATAAATTAGACACATATGCCACCTCTACGGACATGTGCTGTACTTTCTACAAGATTGATGGACTGAACACATCGACTCCAGGCCGAGGGACTGATTACCTCAAACTCCACCTCTAAGAACATAAGAACATAAGAATGGAGGAACACTGCAGAAGGCCTACTGGCCCATACAAGGCAGGTCCTTATCAAAACCACCACTCTCCGAGGGGAGATTCAAGCTCTAAGTCTATTTCATAGGGGAGATTTTTATACTGTAAATCTTTTTAGTCATTTTTTTGTATGTTCCCCAATGAATCTATATCCATCCTGTAGTAAGGGACCAAACGAGCTGCATAATCCAAATGGGGTCTACTAGTGATGTATAGAGCTGTAAAAAAATTTTTTGGACTTCTGTTGTTATATTTTTTGAAATAAATCCTAGTAATCTTTAGCCTTATTGCGCACACTTGGCACTGTTGTCTTGGCTTTAGATTTCGTTACCATGCCCCCCCAAGTCTTTTTCACATTCTGTATGATCAACTCAACCCCCCTAGTTTATAAATTGGGGGATATTTTCTTACCAAGACTAGCCCTTCACTTACCCACATTGAATTTCATCTGCCACTTTTGCCAAGACATTAATTTATCCAAATCCTCCGGAGTTCATTGGTATCCCCTCAGAATGAATTAAGGTATTTTTGTATCATCAGCAAATTTACCACCTTGCAATTCCTTATCAAGGTCATTTATGTAAATTATGAAAAAATGGCCCAAAACTGATCCTTGTGGAACGCCACTGGTGACAAATCCCCTTTTAGATTTGACCCCATTTGGAAATTTTTGAAATAAATGGTATAAACTTTCCCCATACCATGAGCTGCCACCTTTCTTAAGAGTCTCTTATGAGGTACTCATCGAAGGCCTTACTGAAATCCAAGTAAACTATATCATATTCATCACTGTCTACTGCCTCAAATGTTTTATTGAAAAAGTCAGAAAATTTGTGGCAGGGAAGACCTCGTAAACCCGCTGAGATTCATTAATCAAATTTGTTCTTGGGACTTCATAATATCAGCTATAATTATTCTAAAATTTGCCTACTATAGACGTGAGGTTTTTGGGGTAATTTGATGGACTGGGGTTATCCCCCAGGGGAAATAGGGAATCAAATTTTCTATCTTCCACATCTCGGCAAACACCAGTTAGGTGGACGTGTTAAACACATTCGTTAATGGGACTAAGTTCCATCTTCATTCTTTTTAATACCCAAAACAACTGCGGCTCTACTTTTTAAATAAAATAGGGAAAACTGCAGAAGGCCCATTTTGGGCCACAGGTCCTTATCAAAACCCGACTACCAAAATTTATTCCCCCACCACGACACCAATCAAACCCCCCCCACTCATATATTTTCCAACTTTTTAAAGACCCAAGGTCCTAGCCTCATCACCCTACTGGGGAAAAATAATAACATAAAAAAGGAGGAACATCACAGGCCTGTTGGCCCCCACTAGGCAGGTCCTTAAAAACCTCCCATAAAGAATATTTGTCAACCCATTTATTAGGTATTTTAGTGGGCCTGAAGAAGATAAATTATGTAGTATCACAGTCACTAGCGAAATGGTTATCAAACAGATAGACCGTTTGAAGCAAAATAAACGCCAGGCCCCCTTGAGTTTTTTTTAAGGGTTTTTAAGGAATGAAAAAAAGAACCTGTAACCCTTAACTAACTTTTTAACCTATCTCTTCAAACAGGGTAGGCCGGGTACGGGAAGGGCTAATTTAAATTTCCCTTTTTTTAAAACAGGGGGCAAGTCGTTACCATCAAATTCCCCCAATAAGTCTAAACATCAATTGTAGGCAAAATAAAATCGATTATAGCGATAAAAAGAAACCATCCGATAGGCATAATTTGATTAATGATACTCAGCATGGATTCACCCCGGGGGCCCCCGCCTAACAATTTGGTAACTTTTTTTAGTGGGGCTTTTGAGGCTTATAAATAAAGAATTGATATCGTTTATTTTTTGGGTAGCATTGAAAATTAGGTTGAACAAATATTCTGTTAGTGGGATGGAACGTGAAAGACGTGCCTAGAAGGGACAACAGGCCTGCCGCAGTGTTCTCCTTTCTATGTTCTTATGTTCTTATAATTTATTTACTCATGTGCAATTCCCATAAATCCAACCCCTTTCACTCATGAATTTATCCAACCTAAATTTAAAACTACCCAAGGTCCTTGCTTCAATAACCCTACTAGGCAGACTGTTCCACTCATCAACTACCCTATTTCCAAACCAATACTTTCCTATATCCTTTCTAAATCTAAACTTATCTAACTTGAATCCATTATTGCGGGTTCTCTCTTGGAGAGATACCTCAAGACATTATTTATATCCCCTTTGTTAATACCCATTTTCCACTTGTATACCTCGATCATGTCTCCCTCATTCTACGCCTTACAAGTGAATGTAATTTAAGGGTCTTCAATCTTTCTTCGTAAGGAAGATTTCTAATGCTATGTATTAATTTAGTCATTCTACGCTGAATGTTTTCTAACGAATTTATGTCCATTCTGTAATATGGAGACCAGAACTGAGCTGCGTAATCTAGGTGAGGCCTTACTAATGATGTATAAAGCTGAAATATAACCTCTGGACTTCTGTTGCTAACACTTCTTGATATAAATCCCAGTAATCTATTTGCCTTATTACGTACGCTTAGGCATTGCTGTCTTGGTTTAAGGTTGCTGCTTACCATCACCCCCAAGTCCTTCTCGCAATCTGTATGGCTAAGTTCTACGTTATTTAACTTATAAGTGCTTGGGTTATGGACACTCCCGAGCTTTAGAACTTTGCATTTATCTACATTGAACTGCATCTGCCATTTTTCTGACCAGGAATTGAGTTTGTCTAAATCCTCCTGTAGTTCACTGACATCTACGTCTGAATCGATTATCCTACCTATCTTCGTGTCAGGTGGATCTGACTTAACTCAGTGAAGACCTGTCTTGTGTGCTCTCTGTGAATCTGAACAAGATGTCCTCTCTTGAGCTACTCTACCAGCAGCTGAAGGAAGAACTGAGGGTAGCTAAGCTTGAGATACAGCGACTGACTGAGGAAAACAAGAGGATTCGTAGTAATCCTCCTGTTGAGAATCCTCAAGCCAAGAAAGGAACCTGGGCAGTGGCTGGAATGCATGGGACAAAGTTAAAGATCAAGTGGATGGGTGGAGAGGTAGAATTAACGAAGAACCAGAAGCCTGTTGTGGAAACATCGAACCGATTCTCCGTGTTACCCGATGAATGTGAGTCGACTACAGGGAACATCACGAACGACACCAAGGAAGGTAAGAACATTGTTCTTGTTGGGGATAGTCAAATTAGGTATATGGATAGGGCCTTCTGCTTGAAAGATAGAAGTAGGAGACAGAGGGTTTGCTTTCCTGGGGCTGGGATGGAGGATATTGTTAGCCGTCTGGACGACATCATGAGAGGTAATGGGAGCAATCCTATTATCTGTCTCAGTGCTGGAGGCAACGATGTTGGCAGACGTAGGAGTGAGGACCTGACTAGCAGGTATAGGTCAGCAATAGACATAATTAGGAAGAAGGGTGGGAACCCTGTCATATGTGGTATTTTGCCAAGGAGAGGAGTTGGAGATGAATTGCTGTCCAGGGCAATTGGTGTCAATTGCTGGCTGGACAAACACTGTAAGGATAATGCAGTACCATTCATTTGCAACTGGGACCACTTCTATGGCCGAAATGACATGTATGCCAGGGATGGGGTTCACTTATCCAGGGCAGGTGTGGATTTTCTTGCTAGCTCAGTTGAGGGTGTTGTTAGGACTTTTAACTAAGATTAGTTAGAGGTATGGGTTCAGAAATGGAAAATACTGAATGTCGAAATATAGATCTAGGCTTTGATATAAAAATTCTTAACAATAACAAGGACAGTAATATGTATAGTGGAAAACAGAATGGAGCAGGAAGGGTAAAGAGAAAGGAGGGTCTTTAAAAGTGTATTATACAAATAGTCGTAGTGCTAGGAATAAGATGGACGATTTGAGATTAGTTGCAAGTGCAGGTAACATTGATGTATTTGCCATAACTGAGACGTGGTTCAATACGAAAATAGGGACATGCCTGCTGAATGTCATATACAGGGTTTTAAATTGTTCCAAGTAGACAGAAGTTTCGGGAAGGGGGTGGAGTGGCACTGTATGTCCGAGATCGCTTGAACTGTTGCATAAAAAGGAATAAAGTCTTAAATAACACATACAGAGTCTGTCTGGATAGAATTTTCAGAGGGGCATGAAAAATTGATTTTAGGTGTGATATACCGTCCCCCAAACTTAGATAGGGACCAAGGAGACTACTATGGGAGGAAATTGTTAAGGCCACAATGCACGATAA
Organism: Cherax destructor; assembly: GCA_009830355.1. Classification (NCBI taxonomy): domain Eukaryota; kingdom Metazoa; phylum Arthropoda; class Malacostraca; order Decapoda; family Parastacidae; genus Cherax; species Cherax destructor. Next base: position 23,252 of record WNWK01026094.1, read on the forward strand.
CGTAGTTATTCTGGGTGACTTCAACTTTAGTCAAATTGATTGGAATTTTTTGACTGGGAATTTAGAATCTAACGACTTCTTAGAAGTAGTTCAAGATTGTTTTTGAAGCAGTTTGTGACAGAACCTACAAGGGAGATAATCTGCTTGACTTAGTTCTGGCAAACAAGGAAACCCTTGTTAATAATTTAGAAATTACAGAGGAACTCGGCGCAAGCGACCACAAATCAATTACCTTTGGCATTGAATGGAAGTTTCATAGTACGAATAACTCAGTAACGGTCCCAGATTTTCGCTTAGCAGATTACAATGGACTTAGAGAACACTTATCATCTGTGGACTGGGGTAATGAAGAGAGCTATCAATATGACAGTTTTCTGAACACTATACATGCTGCCCAAAGAACATTTATCCCATATAAAGAAATTAGATCGAATAGAAATGACCCAAAATGGATGAATAATAGGCTCAAATATATTTTAGGGCAGAAGAAAGGAATTTATAGGCGTATCAAAAGAGGTGAGGGTCATCTTATGAATCAGTATATTGACATTAAGAGGGACGTTAAAAGGGATAAGAAAAGCTAAGCGGACTACGAAATTAAAGTTGCTAGGGATTCGAAAACTAACCCAAAAAGTTTTTTCCAGGTGTATAGAACAAAAGTTAGAGATAAGATAGGTCCCCTTAAAAATAATTATGGGTATCTTACTGACAAAGATAATGAAATGTGCTCTATTTTTAATAATTATTTTCTCTCGGTTTTCACTCAGGAAGACACTAATAATATCCTAAGAATTAGGTATTTTAGTAGGCCTGAAGAAGATAAATTATGTAGTATCACAGTCACTAGCGAAATAGTTATCAAACAGATAGACCGTTTGAAGCAAAATAAATCGCCAGGCCCTGATGAGCTTTTTTCAAGGGTTCTTAAGGAATGCAAAATTGAACTCTGTGAACCCTTAACTAACATTTTTAACCTATCTCTTCAAACAGGTGTAGTGTCTGATACGTGGAAGATGGCTAATGTAATTCCTATTTTTAAAGCAGGGGACAAGTCGTTACCATCAAATTACCGCCCAATAAGTCTAACATCAATTGTAGGCAAATTATTAGAGTCGATTATAGCTGATAACATAAGAAGCCATCTCGATAGGCATAATTTGATTAATGATACTCAACATGGATTCACCAGGGGCCGTTCCTGCCTAACTAATTTATTAACTTTTTTCAGTAAGGCTTTTGAGGCAGTTGATCATGATAAATAATTCGATATTGTTTATTTGGATTTTAGTAAGGCTTTTGATAGAGTACCACATCAGAGACTGTTAAAGAAAGTGGCTGCTCATGGCAATCTGGGAAAAGTGTTTTCATGGATCGAGTCATAACTCACCAATAGGAAGCAGAGGGTGTGCATTAATGGGGTTAAATCTGAGTGGGGATCTGTAACAAGTGGCGTTCCACAGGGATCGGTTTTGGGCCCGTTGTTGTTTATAATATATATAAATGACCTTGACGAGGGAATTTCTAGTGATATGAGCAAATTCGCTGATGACACGAAGATAGGTAGGATAATCGATTCAGACGTAGATGTCAGTGAATTACAGGAGGATTTAGACAAACTCAATTCCTGGTCAGAAAAATGGCAGATGCAGTTCAATGTAGATAAATGCAAAGTTCTAAAGCTCGGGAGTGTCCATAACCCAAGCACTTATAAGTTAAATAACGTAGAACTTAGCCATACAGATTGCGAGAAGGACTTGGGGGTGATGGTAAGCAGCAACCTTAAACCAAGACAGCAATGCCTAAGCGTACGTAATAAGGCAAATAGATTACTGGGATTTATATCAAGAAGTGTTAGCAACAGAAGTCCAGAGGTTATATTACAGCTTTATACATCATTAGTAAGGCCTCACCTAGATTACGCAGCTCAGTTCTGGTCTCCATATTACAGAATGGACATAAATTTGTTAGAAAACATTCAGCGTAGAATGACTAAATTAATACATAGCATTAGAAATCTTACTTACGAAGAAAGATTGAAGACCCTTAAATTACATTCACTTTGATATTGTTAGCCGTCTGGACGACATCATGAGAGGTAATGGGAGCAATCCTATTATCTGTCTCAGTGCTGGAGGCAACGATGTTGGCAGACGTAGGAGTGAGGACCTGACTAGCTGGTATAGGTCAGCAATAGACATAATTAGGAAGAAGGGTGGGAACCCTGTCATATGTGGTATTTTGCCAAGGAGAGGAGTTGGAGATGAATGGCTGTCCTGGGCAATTGGTGTCAATTGCTGGCTGGACAAACACTGTAAGGATAATGCAGTACCATTCATTTGCAACTGGGACCACTTCTATGGCCGAAATGACATGTATGCCAGGGATGGGGTTCACTTATCCAGGGCAGGTGTGGATTTTCTTGCTAGCTCAGTTGAGGGTGTTGTTAGGACTTTAAACTAGGATTAGTTAGAGGTATGGGTTTAGAAATGGAAAATACTGAATGTCGAAATATAGATCTAGGCTTTGATATAAAAAATCTTAACAATAACAAGGACATAAATAGGTATAGTGGTAAAACAGAATGGAGCAGGAAGGGTAAAGAGAAAGGAGGGTCTTTAAAAGTGTATTATACAAATAGTCGTAGCGCTAGGAATAAGATGGACGATTTGAGATTAGTTGCAAGTGCAGGTAACATTGATGTATTTGCCATAACTGAGACGTGGTTCAATACGAAAAATAGGGACATGCCTGCTGAATGTCATATACAGGGTTTTAAATTGTTCCAAGTAGACAGAAGTTTCGGGAAGGGGGGTGGAGTGGCACTGTATGTCCGAGATCGCTTGAACTGTTGCATAAAAAAGGGAATAAAGTCTGAAATAACACATACAGAGTCTGTCTGGATAGAATTTTCAGAGGGGCATGAAAAATTGATTTTAGGTGTGATATACCGTCCCCAAACTTAGATAGGGACCAAGGGAGACTACTATGGGAGGAAATTGTTAAGGCCACAATGCACGATAACGTAGTTATTCTGGGTGACTTCAACTTTAGTCAAATTGATTGGAATTTTTGACTGGGAATTTAGAATCTAACGACTTCTTAGATGTAGTTCAAGATTGTTTTTGAAGAAGTTTGTGACAGAACCTACAAGGGAAATAACCTGCTTGACTTAGTTCTGGCAAACAAGGAAACCCTTGTTAATAATTTTGAAATTACAGAGGAACTCGGCAGCGACCACAAATCAATTACCTTTGGCATTGAAAGGAAGTTTCATAGTACGAATAACTCAGTAACGGTCCCAGATTTTCGCTTAGCAGATTACAATGGACTTAGAGAACACTTATCATCTGTGGACTGGGGTAATGAAGAGAGCTATCAATATGACAGTTTTCTGAACACTATACATGCTGCCCAAATAACATTTATCCCATAAAAAGAAATTAGATCGAATAGAAATGACCCAAAATGGATGAATAATAGGCTCAAATATCTTTTAGGGCAGAAGAAAGGAATTTATAGGCGTATCAAAAGAGGTGAGGGTCATCTTATGAGTCAGTATATTGACATTAAGAGGGACGTTAAAAGGGGATAAGAAAACTAAACGGCACTACGAAATTAAAGTTGCTAGGATTCGAAAACTAACCCAAAAGTTTTTTTCAGGTGTATAGAACAAAAGTTAGAGATAAGATAGGTCCCCTTAAAAATAATTATGGGTATCTTACTGACAAAGAGAATGAAATGTGCTCTATTTTTAATAATTATTTTCTCTCAGTTTTCACTCAGGAAGACACTAATAATATCCCAAGAATTAGGTATTTTAGTGGGCCTGAAGAAGATAAATTATGTAGTATCACAGTCACTAGCGAAAAGGTTATCAAACAGATAGACCGTTTGAAGCAAAATAAATCGCCAGGCCCTGATGAGCTTTTTCAAGGGTTCTTAAGGAATGAAAAATAGAACTCTGTGAACCCTTAACTAACATTTTTAACCTATCTCTTCAAACAGGTGTAGTGCCGGATACGTGGAAGATGGCTAATGTAATTCCTATTTTTAAAGCAGGGGACAAGCGGTTACCATCAAATTACCGCCCAATAAGTCTAACATCAATTGTAGGCAAATTACTAGAGTCGATTATAGCTGATAACATAAGAAGCCATCTCGATAGGCATAATTTGATTAATGATACTCAGCATGGATTCACCAGCGGCCGTTCCTGCCTAACTAATTTGTTAACTTTTTTCAGTGGGGCTTTTGAGGCAGTTGATAATGATAAAGAATTCGATATTGTTTATTTGGATTTTAGTAAGGCTTTTGATAGAGTACCACATCAGAGACTGTTAAAGTAAGTGGCTGCTCATGGCATTGGGGGAAAAGTGTTGTCATGGATCGAGTCATGGCTCACCAATAGGAAGCAGAGGGTGTGCATAAATGGGGTTAAATCTGAGTGGGGATCTGTAACAAGTGGCGTTCCTCAGGGATCGGTTTTGGGCCCGTTGTTGTTTATAATATATATAAATGACCTTGACGAGGGAATTTCTAGTGAT
>WNWK01026095.1:0-2500 GCA_009830355.1 Cherax destructor
GATATAGGAAAGTATTGGTTTGGAAATAGGGTAGTTGATGAGTGGAACAGTCTGCCTAGTAGGGTTATTGAAGCTAGGACCTTGGGTAGTTTCAAATTTAGGTTGGATAAATTCATGAGTGAGAGGGGTTGGATTTGAGTGGGACTCGCGCATGAGTGGGTAGAATTGTCAAAGCTTATTTCTTGGGTAGCTTTGAAAATTGGGTTGAGCAAATATTCTGTTAGTGGGATGGATTGTGAAGGACCTGCCTAGTATGGGCCAACAGGCCTGCTGCAGTGTTCCTCCTTTCTTATGTTCTTATGTTCTTATTAAAAGAGTTATGCCAGAGTGAGACATTCTGCTGCCAGCTGCTCTTCTTGTGGTGTAATAACTCTCATCTAGCCGTTAGCTGCGACACTTTGGCCTTGTACCACGACAGTAGATCCACCTGCGTCTTCTGTAGTTAAATATCTATTGAAATGTCATGCCCAGCCAGTTAATGGTGAAGTGACAGATTAATTACGTTTTGTTGTCCAATACCTAGTTTAAAATCCCGGGAGGGGATTAGAGGCAGGTAGTCCAAGAGAGTGGTACATAGTTAAGGTGAGAGCGAATTGTCCCATTTAGAGTTTTGCGGACCCTGATGCCAAACACCTATGTAATGCACTTTAATGCTTCAAGTGTCATTGAGTGCCTTGTTGGCACGTTTTGCCTCGAAGCTTTTCGGAATCAATGCGGAGTGCAAGTTTCCCCAGGGCACTGTTTCATAGTTACATTTCGTTTATTTGTTCCCAATTCAACTGTAATAATAACACTGCTCTGTCTGTCTCTCTGTCGCTGTTTGTCTGTGTGTGTGTCTCTCTCTCTTTTGCGTGACTCTTCTTCTTCAATCCCACCTCACCGTCAGTTCCCTTCTTGTGACTCGCTTTCCATTCATCTTTGCCCTCCCATTCTCTCTCCCTCTCTCTCGTTCCTCCCATGATTGGGAGGAACGATATATATATATATATATATATATATATATATATATATATATATATATATATATATATATATATATATATATATATATATTTATGTCCATGAGAATGGACATAAATTCGTTAGAAAACATTCAGCGTAGAATGACTAAATTAATACATAGCATTAGAAATCTTCCTTACGAAGAAAGATTGAAGACCCTAAAATTACATTCACTTGTAAGACGTAGAATGAGGGGAGACATGATCGAGGTATACAAGTGGAAAATGGGTATTAACAAAGGGGATATAAATAAAGTCTTGAGGATATCTCTCCAAGAGAGAACCCGCAATAATGGATTCAAGTTAGATAAGTTTAGATTTAGAAAGGATATAGGAAAGTATTGGTTTGGAAATAGGGTAGTTGATGAGTGGAACAGTCTGCCTAGTAGGGTTATTGAAGCTAGGACCTTGGGTAGTTTCAAATTTAGGTTGGATAAATTCATGAGTGAGAGGGGTTGGATTTGAGTGGGACTCGCGCATGAGTGGGTAGAATTGTCAAAGCTTATTTCTTGGGTAGCATTGAAAATTGGGTTGAGCAAATATTCTGTTAGTGGGACGGATTGTGAAGGACCTGCCTAGTATGGGCCAACAGGCCTGCTGCAGTGTTCCTCCTTTCTTATGTTCTTATGTTCTTCTTAATAAGGCTAACAGATTACTAGGATTTATTTCAAGAAGTATAAGCAACAGAAGTCCAAAAGTTATTTTACAGCTCTATACATCACTAGTGAGACCTCATTTGGATTATGCAGCTCAGTTTTGGTCTCCTTACTACAGGATGGATATAGATTCATTGGATAACATACAAAGAAGAATGACTAAAATGATTTACAGTATAAGAAATCTCCCGTATAAAGATAGACTTAGAGAGTTGAATCTCCACTCTCTGGAGAGACGTAGAATGAGGGGAGATATCATCGAGGTGTACAAGTGGATGATGGGCATAAACAAAGGAGATATTAATAAAATACTGAGGATATCGAACCAAGTAAGAACCAGAAATAACGGATTTAAATTGGATAAATTTAGATTTAGAAAGGACATAGGTAAGTACTGGTTTTCGAACAGAGTTGTAGATGCGTGGAACAATCTTCCGAGTAGGGTGATAGAGGCTAGGACCTTGGGTGGCTTTAAAGAGAGATTGGACAAATATATGAGTGGGAGGGGCTGGGTTTGATTGGTGTCGTGAGTACGGGAATAAATTCTTAGGTAGTGGTGGTTTTGATAAGGACGTGCCTTGTATGGGCCAGTAGGCCTTCTGCAGTGTTCCTCCATTCTTATGTTCTTATGTCCTAGCTTCAATAACCCTACTAGGCAGACTGTTCCACTCATCAACTACCCTATTTCCAAACCAATATTTTCCTATATCCTTTCTAAATCTAAAATTATCCAATTTGAATCCATTATTGCGGGTTCTCTCTTGGAGAGATATCCTCAAGACCTTATTTATATCCCCCTTATTAATACCCATCTTCCACTTATATACCTCGATCATGTCTCCC
>WNWK01026095.1:7500-27793 GCA_009830355.1 Cherax destructor
TTCCTCTTGAAGACTTCTACACTTGTTCCAACCGTGTTTCTGATATCTTCTGGTAAGATGTTGAATAGTCTGGGGCCACGAATGTTGATACAGTGTTCCCTTATTGTTCCCACCGCACTCCTGCTCCTCACTAGGTTTATTTTACACTTCCTACCATATCTCTCACTCCAGTATGTTGTTATGGAAGTGAGCAGATTTGGGACCAAGCCCTCGAGTACTTTTCAGGTACATGTATGTATATATATTATCATGTATCTCTCTCTCTCCTCTGCTCCAGTGAGTACGTGTTCAAGATTTTAAGGCATTCACAGTAATTTAAATGCTTTATTAGCTTTATGTGTGCATAAACGATCACTCTATTTGTTCCAGCTCTGATATTTCTCCTGCTTTGAACAGGGCCATCAGCACTGAGCAATTCTCTTTGCTGACGACACGACTTATGTCATCTCCCACCCAAATCTTGCCTCACTCAACACCATTGTTAATGAAGAGCTACTAAAAATATCAACCTGGATGACTTACACTTGATATTGACAAAACCTTCTACATTATGTTTGGTAACAGAACAGGTGTTGCATAACTGAACATAATGATTGACAACACTCTTATTGCTTAACATAATGAGGGCAAATTCCTGGGCCTACACCTTGACAGCAACCTGAATTTCAGCACCCATATCCAACACGTAGCAAAAAAAGTATCCAGAATGGTTGGGATCCTATCTAAGATATGTTACTATGTACTGCAATCAGCCCTACTGACACTATACTATTCACTCATCTATCCCTACCTCATCTATGCCATATGTGCTTGAGGATCAACAGCAGCAACCCACCTAAAACCGGTAATAACTCAACAAAAAGCCGCAGTAAGAATTATCACGCAATCCAATCCCAGGCAACACCCCCCCTCCCCCACTCTTCAAAGACCTAAACTTACTCACTGTTCAGAGCATCCACACTTACTACTGTGCAACCTACATGTACAGAACAATAAATCCCAATATTAACCCTGAACTAAAACGCTTTCTTGATAGTTGTGACAGGACCCATAGGCACAATATCAGACACAAAAATCTCTATGACATTCCCCGTGTCCGGCTAAATCTATACAAAATCTGGAACTCCCTACCTGAAAACTCTAGAACTGCAGACTCAGCCACCATTTTCAACACTATCATCAAAAAATCTTATCTCACTAACACACCCCACCATCAACTAACTATGTACATGAAAACCACCTATTCATGCACACACACACACACATCCTCTTCATCTACACCTACACTGACCCAAAGGACAGTAAACATAAAATCCCGAATATAGCTATTGCTTAATAAATCTCAAACAAGTCTTAAGTTTGCCTGAGATGCTCCAGTATAGGAGCTTTAACATAAACTATGTATCATGCAAAGACGAAACCATTCTCATTACTAATTTTACAAATTGTCATATTTTAAATACAGTGGTACCTCGGTTTATGATGGTCCCCAAACTCGCCCTTTTATGTAAGTTTATTTTTTTAAACGCTTTTGTAAGTGTATTTTTGGGGGTCTAAAAGGACTAGTCTATTTTACATTATTCCTTATGGGGATAAATTCGTTTGGTAATGGCACTTGAACAGCATTCTGGAACGAAAAAATATCATTAACCGAGGTACCACTGTATTCTGAACTACCTCACTATTGTAAATCTATTTAATCATTTGTAATTTGAAATATAGAGTAAGAACTATTATTATTTTGCCCGAAATGCCTAGCATGCCCAGGCATGCTAGGCATGCTAGTGCCCATCTTTGTAATTATTGTCTTATAAATGTAAAACACACATTGTAATCTTTATAATTATTGTTTTATAATATGTAAACCACACATTGTAATCTTTACAGAGAAATAAAAATCTGAATCTGAATCTGAATATTCCAAATGAGAGAGCATCAGTGATATGAAGAGTGTCATCAATGGCATTATTCCCCTTGTTTTGAAAGTTCTCAATACCCACCCTGTCATCCTCCTCACTATTGTGATCTTTGTCTTATTATGTTCTTTGAAAGGTCAGCTGACATAATTACGTATTCCCAAATCTTTTACGTGTTCCTTTCGTTCCATTTGGTGATCTTCTTGAGTTCTGTATACAGTGTTCCTTTTGAGTTCTTCATTCTTTCCATACCTAAGCAGCTGGAACTTATCACCATTGAACATTATGCTGTTCTTCACAGCCCACTGGAAAACCTTGCTTATGTCTTCCTGTAATTTTTCAGTGTCTTCTACCATAGTGACTTTCATGCTTATTTTAGTGTCATCTGCAATTGATATTACAAAACTGTGACAGGTGTTTTTATCTATGTCTGGTATGATGAGAAACAGCAGGGGTGCCAGAACAGTGCCTTGGGGAACAGAGTTCTTTTACCTCGCTGATGATTGATTTTTCTCTCTTTACTACTATTTTTTTATGTTCTGCATGTTAGGAACCCAAAAATCCATCTGCCTACCTTCCCCATAATGACTATGGCCCTCATTTTGTGCGCTATCACTCCATGATCGTATTTATCAAACGCCTTTGCAAAATCTGAGTAAATCACATCTACGTTTTGGTCGTCTTCCAACTCCTCCGTAATTATGTCATAGTTTTTCAGCAGCTGTGACAGGCATGATCGTTACACCCACCTGCCACATTACATTCAAATGTATTATACCCACTTGTTACACCCTCCTTTCTTGTTATGCCCATCTGTCTTGCTATGGCCATGTACAGTGGTACCTCGACTAACGATCTTAATCCGTTCCAGGAGCTAGACCTTAACACAAAAAAATCGTTATTCGAAACCTTATTTCCCATAAGAAATAATGTAAATACAATTAATCTGTTCCAGACATCCAAAAATATTCACAAAAAATTAATTTTGTAAAGATTAAATTTATAATTAAACATTTAAAATAACATTTAATTACCTTTATTGAAGAGAGTTGCTGGCATCTGGAAGATAGGGAGGAGGAGTGAGGGAGTGCTTAGTGTTTGGAAGGGGAATCCCCCTCCATAAAGACTTCAGGTAACAAGTCCTTATCTCGGGTTACTTCCCTTCTTGGGCTTTTAATGCCACTAGGACCAGCTTGAGAGTCACTAGAAGCCTGTCGCAGAAAATAACTGTCCAGAGTCCTCTGTTTCTGGTGCCTGTTTAACATTTTCCTGAAGTGCAACATGGCTGTCACTGAACTGGTTGCACAGATGGCTCATTTCAGCTTGCTCAGGGTGGTGTTTTTCAACAAATGTCTGCAACTCAATTCACTTTGAACACATGTCCTTAAGCACTGAAGAAGGCACCTCCTTCACTCCCTCTTCCTCCTCCTGTGAAGCAATAACCTCAGCTCTGGTCTGATGCTGTTCCAGTTCCAGCTCTTGCAGCTCTTCAGTTGTTAGCTCTACCCTGTGGTCCTCCACCAACTCTTCCACATCCTCACCACTCAACTCCAACCCCAGGCTGTTCCCCAATGCCACAATATCTTCCACAACAGGCACAGGGTCGTCAGCCTCAAATCCTTCAAAATCCCTCTTTTCAACACAATCCGGCCACAGTGGTCTCCAAGCAGAGTTCAAAGTCTAGGAAGTCACTCCCTCCCAAGCCTTACCTATAAGGCCTATGCAATGCACGATATTGAAGTGATCTTTCCAGAGTCAATGCAGAGGCTGAGGTTACGTCAAAGCACCTTTGAAACACTGCTTTGGTGTACAGTTTCTTGAAGTTTGCAATGACCTGCTGGTCCATGGGCTGGATGAGAGGAGTGGTGTTAGGAGGCAAGAACTTCACTGTGATGAAATTGAAGTCCTCACACAAATAGTCTCCCAAGTTGTGAGGATGAGCAGGAGCATTGTCCAGTACCAGGAGGCACTTGAGTGGCAATTTCTTTTCCAGGAGGTATTTCTTCACACTAGGGCCAAACACTCCAGTCAACCATTCCACGAAAAAGTCCTTAGCGACCCATGCATTAGTGTTAGCCTTCCAATATACACACAAATTATTCCTGTTAACATTGTGTTTCTTGAAGGCTCTGGGATTTTCTGCATGATACACCAGTAAAGGCTTCACTTTAAAATCACCACTGGCATTGGCACAAAGTATAAGAGTTAGCCTGTCTTTCATAGGCTTGTGTCCTGGCAGTGCCTTTTCCTCCTGAGTAATGAAGGTCCTGTTTGGCATTTTCTTCCAAAACAGGCCTGTTTCATCACAATTAACCCTTTCAGGGTCGGTGCCGTACTAGTACGTTTTACGAGCAAGGGTTGGTGCCGTACTAGTACGTGTAAATTCTAGCAGCTCCAAATTAAGCAGGAAATGGCTGGTAGGCCTACATATGAAAGAATGGGTCTATGTGGTCAGTGTGCGCAGTATTAAAAAATCCTGCACCACACACTGCATGAGAAAAAAAAAACTCTGACGGTTTTTTTGTTTGAAACAGCGACTTTGCAGTCTATTTTTGTACAGTATTTATTGATGTATTCTCATTTTCAGAAATAGAGATGATTTTGATTGGTTTGACAATGACAAGTACCTTGAAATTGAGCTCAAAGTAGCGAAAATGTTCAATTTTCGCCGATGTTCAAGAGTAAACAAATCACATCATGCGTCCAATACACATCAACTGGCGAGTCTAATATTCTTGCACAAGTGCGCTGATATTATTTATACCATTTTTACAATGATGCAGTTGTATACATAACAGTAAATCTTTTATTTTTTGTGAGAATAAAAATTCAAAATGGAAAGAAAAAGTAATGTAAGAGGGGCCTGGAGACGTGACTAATGAACAGAGAAGATGTTATTTTAGTGCCAGGAATGTCTGCCTTGTTTATTCTGGACTCTATTTTGAAATTGGCATCGTTTGAAATTTGTGTGAAATTGGCCAAATTGTCATTTTCTGACCACTATTTTGGGTAGTTGAAATTGGTAAATAGGCAGTTTCTTGTACTCAATCGATAGAAGAAATGGAATTCTAGGAAAATAGCTATGATTTTAGTGGACTGGAACATTGGAATTGGCCAAAAATAGGGCTCAAAGTGGGTGAAATCGCCGATGCGTAAACATCTTCAAGACCGATAACTTCACAAGAGCATAATTCCGTAAGTTTTCATTCAAATTTCAAACGTTTGGTGTCATTATGATCGGAAAAAGATTCTCAATCATTTCATAAGAAAAAAAAAAAAAAAAAAAAAAAAAAATTTCGACCCTGAGAACGTGTTTCTAGAAGGCTTGTCGACCCCCAAAGGGTTAAACACTTGTTGGGGTTCGAATTTTTCAGTGTCTACGAACCCCTGGAATTCCTTCACAAAATTTTCAGCTGCACGTTTGTCTGAGCTGGCTGCTTCACCATGCCTCACAACACTGTGTATGCCACTACGTTTCTTAAACCTCTCAAACCAGCCTCTGCTGGCTTTAAAATCACTCGCATCAGCACTGGTTCCAGGCATTGTCTTGACAAGATCTGCGTGCAACTGTCTTGCCTTTTCACAAATTATCGCCGTGGAAATACTATCACCCGCTATCTGTTTTTCATTGATCCACACCATCAATAACTTCTCAACCTCATCCACTCTTTTCGATCTATTTTTCGTTAACATATCAACCCCTTTTGCAACATTAGCATCCTTGATTTCTTTTCTCTTTGCCAGGATAGTGGTGATAGTAGATTGTTTTTTTCCGTACATCCTGGCAAGCTCACCCACACATACGCCACTCTCATATTTTTCAACAATCTCTTTCTTCAGTTCGATGGTGTTCCTCACTCTCTTTATCACAGGGGTGCCACTAGGAAGCTTCTTTGGACCCATGGTGACTTATTTCACAGTGACAATCACTAAACCACCAAAAAACACAACAAATGTATTGTGAATGTTTGAAAGAGCGCGCTGGGTATTGTTCACTCAAGTGTAAACAATGCTAGACTGGCATCCTGGGCGGCGGCGAGGCGCACAAGCGCAGGGCAGGCGGACGGGTCTGGTACGTATCGCTACATGAGTAAAGATCGCTACAGGAGAAAAATATTGACCATAAAAAGCAATCGTTACACGAAAAAATCGTTATTCAGGGTTCCACTGTATCTCATTACACCCACCTGTCTCGTTACACCCACTTATCTCATTACACCCACCTGTCTTGTTACACCCACCTATCTTGTTGCACCCACCTCTTTTGCTGTACCCACCTGTCTCATTACAACCACCTGTCTTGTTACATCTGCCTGTATTGGCTGAACGGTGGAGTATTCCGACAGGTAGTGACCTAAATAACTTACCACCACTCATGCATAAAAAAGCTTCTCATGTATTGTCACCAATTATTGAAACTCTGTGTAACAAATCCATTGAATCTCCCACCTTCCCATCCATACTCAAGACAGCAAGGGTCACCCTGATCCTCAAAGGAGGTGATCCAACTGAGTTGAACAACTATAGGCCTATATCAAACTTGCCCCTACTATCTAAAATCTTTGAAAAAATAATCCACAAACAAGTCTACTCCTACAACATACTCAACCCCTGTTAATTTGGATTCAGACTGAAAAAAAAAAACTAATGATGCAATTATACATATGCTTGAGCTAATATATTCGGCACTCGAAAAAACTAATTTCCCCTGGGACTTTTCATAGACTTACGAAAAGCTTTTGATACAGTTGACCATGACCTATTGCATCAAAAACTTGAACATTATGGGGTCAGAGGACACACTCTTGATTACCTAAAATTTTATCTTAGCAATAGAACCCAGTATGTACGTATACACAAATGGAGCTAACTCCACTACACAACCAGTTCTTGTTGGAGTCCCACAGGGAAGTGTCCTTGGCCCACTTCTCTTTCTCATTTACATCAATGACCTCCCAAATGCATCTAAACTCCTTAAACCCATTTTATTTGCAGATGACACTACTTATGTCTTCTCTCACCCAAACCCAACCATACTAGCAGACACTGTAAATGCAGAGCTACTAAAAATATCTACTTGGATGACCTTCAACAAACTTACTCTCAATATAGACAAAACCTATTTTATGCTGTTTGGAAACAGAGCTACAAATGTACAGCTAAACATACTGATAAATGGTTCACCCATTTCTAGACACACATGGCAAATTTCTAGGTCTCCATCTAGACAGCAACCTCAAATTCCAAACTCACATACAGCAAATATCCAAGAAAGTCTCCAAAACAGTAGGCATCCTCTCAAAGATACGGTACTATGTACCCCGATCAGCTCTGCTTGCACTATACCACTCACTCATCTACTCTTACCTCACCTATGGTATTTGTGCATGGGGCTCAACCACAGCAAATCACCTTAAACCTTTAACCCTTTCAGGGTTATTGACGTACTAGTACGGCTTACGCGCTGGGGTTATTGACGTACTAGTACGCATAAATTCTAGCGCCTTCAAATTAAGCGCGAAATGGCTGGTATGCCTAGTGGTGAGAGAATGGGTCTGCGTGGTCAGTGTGCGCAGTAGGAAAAAAATCGGGGAGCCAGTGGTGCATTGTGGGAATGCCATGTTAGTACACATTTTTCACCATGCCTGGTGGTAAAAAACTCCTCACTCCTCGGCGAATTGGGACTCTTTTGTTCCCCAGTGACAGTTCTAACACCAATGGGAGTGTCAGTGGTGATGAGTTTCAAGGTTTTGAGGCAGTTGTGACCGAAACTAATGACCATAATACCGGTAATATTGAGGAAAACCAAGACGACCCTCAGCCCTCCACCTCCGGTGCTGTGGTATCTTGTTCACGCTCAATTGTACCAGAACGAAAGAGGAAACTGTTATTTACTCATATCCCAGACTCTGATGTGAGCAATGGTGATGATAGTGATAGTGAATATGAACTCCAAGCTCTTCAAAACAGTTCCAGTAGCAAGAGTGGAGTGGAATATTCTCCAGTGAAGCGTCAGTATATACGACGGTATATGCACTCTGGTAGCGTGCCATATGCTGTTCCAAGGGGAAGGAGTACATCTCGGAGTACATCCCGTGGGCGTACAACAGGAAGTGATAGTGAAAATGACAATGATAGTGTTGCAATAGGAATGAGAAATGCGCAAGCATCTGTTAGTGGTAGTGGTGGTGGTGCCAGGCGCGAGGCACCAGCAGTGGACCATGCTGGCACCGACGCCGCTGAGTCAGCTCAGCTACAACAAAGCCAACCCTCACCCACCCACCAACCCCCACAACCACAACCTCCACTTCCACAACCCCCACAACCACAACCTCCACTTCCACAACCCCCACAACCACCTGTAAATATCCAGTACCCACCAGCAGACGGCACCTGGGATTGGCAAGAAGCTGACAATTTTATTCCCAGTCCCCATCAGTTTGATGAAAGTCAATGTGGAATACGCCCATCTTGTCCACTTGGGAACAATGCCAGTGAACTGGAATGCTTTGAATTATTCTTTGATGAACCTCTGATGGATATTATTGTCAGGGAAAGCAACAGATACTACGAGTACACCATGGCAAACACAATATTTTCACCAACATCACGCCTCAACAGGTGGAAAGAGACAACTGTGGCTGAGATGTATCTTTTTCTTTGCCACAATAATGCTTATGCCACATGTTTATAAGCACAGTGTCAAATCATACTGGTCGACAGACCGCCTGATTGCAACACCAGGTTTCAGTGATATAATATCAGTGAATCGATTTGTGCTACTGCTAAGGATGCTACACTTTTCAGACAAAACCACCCCTGACAGAAACGACAGGTTATATAAGATTAGAAATGTGTTTCTGTATCTGAAGAGAAATTCAATATGCATTTTTATCCCTTCAGGAAGCTTGTTATTGACGAGTCACTGATTCTGTTCAAAGGTAGACTGTCGTTCAAGCAGTATATACCAAGCAAGAGGAAACGCTTTGGTATAAAGTTGTTTGTGCTTTGTGATTGCTCCAGTGGTATTGTATTGGATATTATTGTGTACACTGGAAGTTATACATTGCAAGATACCAGGAGGTTATTGGGTATCTCTGGTGATGTGGTTAGAACAATGATGGAACCATATCTTGGTAAGGGGCATATATTATATACTGATAACTGGTACACAAGCCCCTCCCTCAGTGATTTTTTGCGAGTGAACTTGACAGATGTGTGCGGAACAGTGCGTGGAAATCGTAAGCATATGCCAAGGTTCAATGCAGGCACTCGTAGAGGTCAGGTGCAAGCGTTTGCTGCCAATGACATCATGGCATTTCAGTGGCATGACAAACAAGATGTCACATTGTTGTCATCTATTCACCCTAACGAAATGACAGACACTGGCAGAGTGAGTAGAGAGACCGATGAACCCATTCTAAAACCTGCAGCTGTGATGGATTACACCCTCAATATGCGATTAGTGGACAAATGTGACATGCAAATTGGGTTTGCTGATTGTGTTCGCAAGAGTTACAAGTGGTACATAAAACTCTTTTTTCACATTCTGGACATTACCATGCTCAATGCTTATAATATTTATAAGTTTAAGACCACAAACAAACCACCATATGGCGAATTTTGTTTGTCTGTCATCAGACAAATAATATTCAAGTACCAAGGAGCAACACCTGCAATAGAAACACGCCCAACACCAAGTCATCAACACCTACCCTCTCGTCTGAGGCCTTGTGGTGAACACTTCCTAACAAAACTGCCTGCTACTGCTTGCAAGAAAAAGGCTCAGAAGAGGTGTTTTGTCTGTGCACATACAAAAAAAACGCCCACAACAACGCAAAGACACTCGTTTTATGTGTGTGGAATGTGAAACACCACTGTGCATGGAATCATGTTTCAGAGACTTCCACAGGCTGCAGAACTTCTAGAAACATGTCCAGTGACTCTATGTATGTATATACAGTGGTCCCTCGGTTTTCGTGCATCTCCAAACTCGAACATTTATGTAAGTGTATTTTCGTAAGTGCTGTTGCAAGTGTATTTTTGGGGGTCTGAAATAGACTAACCTACGTGACATTATTTCTTAAGGAAGTAAATTCGTTTGGTAATGGCACTTTTTTATATACCCCATGTTCATATCAACCTATGTAAAAATTCTATGCACATAAAGGGCCCCAGAATCTGGAATTCATTACCAGTAAATATTAAGATAATCTTGTCTAAGAGTCAATTTAAGACTCAACTCAAAAACCACCTACTCACCCAAAACTAAATGATCATACTATAAACTACTTTGAAAAATGCTCATTATTACTTTCCTATACGATAATCTCAATTTTTAATAATATGTTACTATTATGTTACCCCCTACTCATATTATAAGTTAATGTCAAAAATGCTCAATGTTATTTTCCTTAAGATAATCTCAATTCCATATTATCATTCAAGAATCTTAACACCTGTAACAATCTAATATCTAATATCATTATATAATAATTTAAGGGCCCTCTATCGATTAATTTTTTTTTTTTTTTTTCGTTCGATTTCTTTCATTTTTTTTGTACGTAAAGAAGCACCTTTGTAGTTGTCTTGTATCAAGTTTCAAAAAGATCGCCCAACAAACAACTGAGAAAAAAAATATTTATCAATTTTTTACCAAACATCACATATAAAAAAATTCTAGAGTCATAGTGGGACTTGTTGAAGCTGTTCTGGCTTCACCTACGCATAAAACAATGCTAATCTGAGATACGAATGAAAAGGTTTCTGTAATTTATCCCTATCTTCATACTTATAAAAAATAAAGTTTGTGTGTTTTTTACATGTTGGAAAATATCTGACTTTTTACCTCACATAAATCAAAAACTAATTACGATATCTCAAAAAACGTTACATTACAAATTAATACAACCTTTCTTTTATGTTGTGTGTGAGTTTCATTTCATTTCTATGATTATTAACGGTTCCTGTCCAATATATAGATGAATAACTTACTTCTGAGATAATCCGCCCGGAAGGTCGCGCAAGGAAAATGTTTTTTTTCCAGCAGCAAAATAGCATTTTTCTCAGCTTTATCTTGCATTACGAGTGTATATCATAGTTAGCCCTGTTCGTTTTCTTTAATACAAGTCCCCTAGAGTGAGAATGGCACCCCTAAGGAACACCCACACCAAATGATGTAATATTTATACTTTGGAGGCGGTGCCAGGCGGCGATCATATTATGCCACATATTATTCATTCTGGAGTATTTACTATGGTTATTTGTTGTTTATATTGCCTATTATGTCATAATAGATCAATTGTGATAGATATAAAAGCCGTAGTATTGATAATAGCGTTATAATGAAGCATATTCCCCGGCTATCCTGAGTCAGGAATTTCTGCTGACGCAATCAAATGTTCTAGAAGGTTCCTGATTGGCTGGAAGTCTTCTTATAAGCTCCGCCCACTCTGTTATGATGCCAAATCGTCAATTATTATATAAGTAAGAATACTACAAGAAATTAAGGAAAAATATCTATAAAAAAAAAATACGAAAATTCACGAAATGTCAGCCGACCTACTATGGTTGTTGGTGTCACCATGTGTGTTATAAACGACCATAATTCCTTGTAGGAATGTCGTAGAACAATGATTCTTGTACCATTGTGTAGCCAGAGAGTTACTCTATTTTTCAATATGGTTAACTTAATTTTCAATTTTTTTCGAATATTTTTCCTCGCGCGCTGCGTAGGCCATAGAGCACCCTTAAACAGTAAAATTTCATCATATTGTAATTTTGAAAATAATTCTTAACTAGAATAAACTCAATAAATTTCTCTAATATTAAGTACATAGTTTTTAAGGACTAGAATAAGCTGCCCCTAATGCCATGGCATGTCAGTGGCTCTCCTTGCACTCAATTTACATTGTAACTACCGATACCTATGTAATCTGCAATCTGCAATGAAATAAAATTTGTTTGTTTGTTCTGGAACGAATTTTCGGCGAAAACCGAGGGACCACTGTATATGATTGAACAATATAAATAACTAATATTTGTTATTGTAAAAATTTGTAAATACATTGTGTAAACAAATTAGTGAAAGAAACTTCATGTGAATATTGTGTAATAAATAGTGAGTGAATATTTGAAAAAACAGCACTTATATTGGTCTCACAGGCCATAAAAGTTATTTGCAACAAAAAAAAAAATTCGATCAGAAAACAAGTCCAAGAAAGAAAAAAAAATATTACCGGGTGACCAGCAGTCGGCGATGTTGCCGACACCGGTTCCATTTTCGTCAACTTCAATTCTCTATATCTCGGTGAGTATTGATCGCAAAAATGTATTTTTTAGCCTATTAGATTTAGAAAAAAAACTATCATTTCATAAGAAAAAAAAATTTTTTTTTTTTTAAATTCATGGACCCTGAGAACGAGATTCGGAGACCCCCCTTGGACCCTGAAAGGGTTAATAACTCAACAAAAAACTGCAGTGCGATTGATTACAAACTCCTGTAATAGACAGCATACTCCTCCACTTTTCAAGAGTCTTAACTTACTCAATATACAACACCTTCACACCAGGTCACCTTCACTACTGTCACCTTCACACCAGATCACCATCACACCAGGTCACCTTCACTACTGTCCTTCATAACAGATCACCTTCACTACTGTCCTTCACACCAGGTCACCTTCACTACTGTCCTTCACACCAGGTCACCTTCACTACTGCCACCTTCACACCAGGTCACCTTCACTACTGTCACCTTCACACCAGGTCACCTTCACTTATTATTGTGCCTACTACATGCACAGGACACTACTCAAATATAAACCCTCCTCTCAAACTCCTACTTGCCAACTACAACAGAACACACTACCATAATACAAGATACAAATCACTCTTCGATATACTACCTCGTGTCCATCTCTCCCTGTGCAAAAATGATATGCTCGTAAAGGGTCCGAAGATCTGGAATTCATTACCAGAACACACTAAAGGACCCCCGCCTGCAAATCAATTTAAGGCCCTACTTAGAAATCTCCTCATTACCCAAAATTAACCAAACAAGCTGTACTTAATACCTACCATTTACTAAAAATCAACACAAAAAAGTACCAATGCTGTCTCAATTTCAATACTGAATATTGTGCTAAAGATTACTCAACCATGTATTCATTACTTCAAAATCAGGATTTTCAAATTTCATTACAGTGGTCCCTCGGTTTTCGTGCATCTCCAAACTCGAACATTTATGTAAGTGTATTTTCGTAAGTGCTGTTGCAAGTGTATTTTTGGGGGTCTGAAATAGACTAACCTACGTGACATTATTTCTTAAGGAAGTAAATTCGTTCGGTAATGGCACTTGAGCAGCATTCTGGAACGAATTTTCGGCGAAAACCGAGGGACCACTGTATTTTGAATACTAAATTGTAATACTTTCATATTGTAAATTGTTTAAATTGTTTTATTGTAAAACTGTAATGCTTCAAAAATAATGTTCAAATTTCATCGTTATAAATACTCAATTGTACTTCATATTGTAAATAGTTTAAATTGTTCTATTGTAATACTGTAATTTATATAAAATAATTCAAAACTGTAATTATTCACTACTAAACTTCTCTACCAGACCTATTAAAGCCATGTAGCATTACCTATTAATACTCAGTTCTCTTGTACGTACTCACTGTAACTCATCTAATGACCATTTAATCTGTTATAGCCTAATTAATCTTAACTTAATATTAAGTTTGCCCGAAATGCTCTGCATCCAAGGGGCTTTTGGCATGTACACTCAACTATTATATTCCTTTGTACAACTATGTATCATGTCAAAATAAAATTATTATCATTATTATTTAATGACTTTATTTGCATCAAAACCTTTATTATGAAGTTTCATCCAAGAGTGAACTACAAAAACACACAAATACACTATTTTCTAAGACAAATGAGTACCCTGTGGTAAGGCTGAGAAGCGGTCATAAATAAGGTAACAAGTGACATCACTAAAAACAACAGACATAGCCCCACTCCACAAAGGTGGCAGTAAATCAATTGCCAAGAATTACAGACCGATAGCATTAACATCCTATATAATAAAAATCTTCGAAAGGGTTCTAAGAAGCAAGATCGCCACCCACCTGGACACCCATTAGCTACACAACCCAGGGCAACATGGATTTACAGCAGGCTGCTCCTGCCTGTCCCAACTACTGGACCACTATGACAAGGTCTTGGATGCTCTAGAGGACAAGCAAAATGCAGATGTAGCATCCATAGACTTTGCGAAAGCCTTCGACAAGTACAACCATGGTGTATTAGTACACAAAATGTGTGATAAAAGAATAACAGGAAAAGTTAGTACGTACAGTGGTACCTCGAGTTACGATGGTCCCCAAAATCGCCCTTTTATGTAAGTTTATTTTTTTAAATGCTTTTGTAAGTATATTTTTGGGGGTGTAAAAGGACTAGTCTATTTTACATTATTCCTTATGGGGATAAATTCGTTTGGTAATGGCACTTGAACAGCATTCTCGAACGAAAAAATATCGTAACTCAAGGTACCACTGTACTTAATACATTCCAGAAGCTCGTTCTAAATCCGAATCGTATGAAAACTGAATCAATATTTCCCATAAGAAATAGTGTAAATACAACTAATCCGTTCCATACACCCAAAAATATTAACAAAAAATTAATTTTATAGAGAATAACTATACTGTTATAATGGACACTGGGGTCATCCCACAGTTACTAAAAACAACAGACATAGCCCCACTCCACAAAGGCGGCACTACGACAAGGTCCTGGATGCTCTAGAAGACAAACAGAATGCAGATGTTATATACACAAACTTTGCAAAAGCCTTTGACAAGTGTGACCATGGTGCAATAGCACACAAAATGCGTGATAAAGGAATACAGTAACAGGAAAAGTTGGTAGATGTATCTGTAATTTTCTAACAAATAGAACACAAAGAGTAGTAGTCAACAGAGTAAAGTCTGAGGCGGCTACGGTGAAAAGCGTTGTTCCACAAGGCACAGTACTCGCTCCCATCTTGTTCCTCATCCTCATATCGGACAGAGACAGGGATATAAGCCACAGTGCCGTGTCTTCCTTTGCAGATGACAACCAAATCTGCATGACAAGTGTCCACCATTGAAGACACTGCAAGACTCCAAGCTGCAGAAAACAATATGAAGTTCAATAATGAGAAATTTCAATTACTCCGATATGGGAAACGTGAGGAAATTAAAATTTCATCGGAGTACAAAACAAATTTGAACTACGCAATAGAGCGAAAAACTAATGTCAAAGACCTGGGAGTGATCATGTCAGAGGATCTCACCTTCAAGGACCATAACATTGTAGCAATCGCATCTGCTAGAAAAATGACAGGATGGATAATGAGAACCTTCAAAACCAGGGATGCCAAGCCCATGATGACACTTTTCAGGTCGCTTATTCTGTCTAGGCTGGAATATTGCTGCACACTAACTGCACCTTTCAAGGCAGGTGAAATTGCTGACCTAGAAAATGTGCAGAGAACCTTCATGGCACGCATAACTGCGATAAACCACCTCAATTACTGGGAACGCTTGAAGTTCCTAAACCTGTACTCCCTAGAATGCAGGCGGGAGAGATAAATTATTATATACACTTGGAAAATCCTAGATGGATTAGTACCAAACTTGCACATGAAAATCACGCCCTACGAAAGCAAAAGAATCGGCAGATGATGCAATATCCCCCCAATGAAAAGCAAGGGTGCCACTAGCACGTTGAGAGGCAACACAATAAGTGTCCGGGGCCCAAGACTGTTCAACTGCCTCCCAGCTTACATAAGGGGGATTACCAATAGACCCCTGGCTGTCTTCAAGCAGGCACTGGACATGCACCTAAAGTCGGTACCTGAGTAGCCAGGCTGTGATTCGTACGTTGGACTGCGTGCGGCCAGCAGCAACAGCCTGGTTGATCAGGCCCTGATCCACCATGAGGCCTGGTCACAGACCGGGCCGCGGGGGCGTTGACCCCTGGAATTCTCTCCAGGTAAACTCCAGGTAAACTCTTATACAAATACAAATACAATTTTATTTCTTTGCTCGTGTACATGGGTTTACATTACAATCATAAATTGAGGTGCAAGGAGAGCCTCTGGCATGCCTTGGCATTAGGAGCAGCTTAGTCTAATGGCTTATAGACTATGAACATAATATTGGAGTAATTGAGTGAGTTTGAATTGGTAGATCAGTCAGATTATGATATGATGATAATACATTGTTCATTACAAAATGATGATAGACATTGTAACTAGTGTTTAGTAGGATGGAACATAATAGCAAAAGTTAAATTATCTTAATGAAAATAACATTGAGCATTTTGACAGTAATTTACAGTTTGAGTATTTAGTTTAGGGTGATTAGGTGGCAACATAATTGTAAAAAATTGAAATTATATTATAGGAAAATAATTTTGAGCATTTTTGAAGGAAATTTACAGTATGAGTATTTAGTTTAGGGTGAGTAGGTGGTTTTTGAGAAGAGTCTTAAATTGATTTTCAGACAAGGTTATTTTAGCATTTACATACTGGTAATGAGTTCCAGATTCTGGGGCCCTTTATGTGCATAGAATTCTTACATAGGTTGCTGTGGACACGGGGTACATCAAAAAGTGATCTGTATCTTGTGTTGTGGTCATGGGTCCTATTAAAGTTGGTGAGGAGAATTTTGAGCGGAGGGTTTATATTAGAATGTAGGGTTCTATGTATGTAGTAAGCACACAAGAATAAGTGTGAATGTTTTTTTATGGTGAGTAGTTTTAGGCTTTTGAATATTTGTGGAGTATGCTGTCTAGAGTGGGAATTTGCTATCATTCTGACTGCAGCCTTTTGCAGAGTTATGAGTGGTCTTAGGTGATTAATTGTTGTTGATCCCCATGCACAGATTCCATACGTGAGATATGGGTAAATGAGCGAGTGATATAGTGCAAGGAGAGCTGATTGAGGCACATAGTAGCGTATCTTAGATAATATGCCTACTGTCTTAGAGATTTTCTTGGAAATTTGTTGTATGTGTGTTTGGAATTTAAGGCTACTGTCAATGTGAATTCCTAAGAATTTTCCCTCTTTGAGTCTTGTGATGGGTGAACCGTTGAGTGTTATGTTAAGTGGAACATTTGTAACTCTGTTTCCAAACTGTATAAAGTAGGTCTTGTCAGTATTTAGAGTAAGTTTATTAGTCGTCATCCATGTCGATATTTTCTGTAATTCTGCATTAACAGTATTGGTCAGTATGACTGGATTTGGGTGAGAGAAGACATATGTTGTCATCAGCAAATAATATGGGTTTGAGTAGTTGTGATGCATTAGGTAGGTCATTGATGTAAATGAGGAATAAGAGTGGACCCAGTACACTTCCTTGAGGGGCTCCGACTGTAATTTGCTGTGTGGAAGAGTTCGCTCCATACTGAGGTATGACTTTATGTAGTTGAGCGAGTGCCCTCTTATACCATAGTGTGCTAGTTTAGTAAGCAGTAAATCATGATCAACTGTATCAAAAGCTTTGCGTAGATCAATGAAGATTCCCAGTGGAACTTCTTTCTTCTCAAGTGTGGTATATATTAACTCTAGCATGTGTATAATGGCATCATTTGTGCTTTTGTTGGTCCTGAATCCAAACTGACTGGGGTTGAGTACGTTGTGTGAGATGAGGTAGAAATAGATCTGTCTATGAATTAACTTTTCAAAGACTTTAGAGAGCAGTGGTAAATTGGATATTGGTCTATAATTATTCAAGTTTGTTTGATCACCTCCTTTATGGATCGGTGTGACCCTTGCTATTTTGAGAATTGATGGGAATGTGGAGGTTTCAATGGATTTATTGAATAGTGTTGCAATAATTGGTGACAGGACTTGTGAAGCTTTCTTGTACATAAAAGGTGGTAAGCTATTTATGTCTCCTGCCTTGTTTTTAAGGGTGTTGATTATGAGCGAGACTTCTATTGGGTTGGTAGGAGCTAGGAATAGCGTATTAGGGTAGTTGTTGGCGAGATAGTCTGTTGGATGTGTGTTGGAGCTTGGGATTTTACTTGCTAGATTCTTTCCTATGGTGGAGAAGAAAACATTAAGTCTGTTTGCTGTCTCAGTTGGAGAGAGTAGGGGTTCGTCTGTTTTTGATAATTTGATGGTATTGTTCTTAGATATCTTTTTATTTCCTAGAATTGCTGATAGGGTTTTCCAGGTCTTTTTCATATCGCCTTTTATGTTATGTAATCTGTTCTCATAATATAGTTTTTTTGACCTTCTTATCACATTCATTACTTACTACCTTAAAATACAGTACAGTGTTCCCTCGAATAACGATCTTAATCCGTTCCAGGAGCTAGCTCTTAACACGAATTTCTCGTAATTCGAAACCTTATTTCCCATAAGAAATAATGTAAATACAATTAATCCGTTCCACCCAAAAATATTCACAAAAAATACATTTTAATTATAGTTCTACATACACAAAACAACATTATTAACACTATAAATACTACTACTAATACTAAATAATAATAAACAGATTAATAAATAACATTTACTTAACTTTCTAAAAACCTTTCTAAAATCTTCGAAAAATTCATTCATAGACAGATCTATTCCTACCTCGTCTCACACAATGTACTCAACCCCTGTCAATTTGGATTCAGGACTAACAAGAGCACAAACGATGCTATAACACACATGTTAGAGTTAATATACACCGCACTTGAGAAGAAAGAAGTCCCGCTGGGAATCTTCATAGACCTACGCAAAGCATTTGATACAGTCGACCATGATTTATTGCTCACAAAATTAGTGCACTATGGTATTAGGGGACACCCACTCAACTACCTAAAGTCGTACCTTAGCAACAGAAGCCAGTACGTGTATACAAATGGAGAGAACTCTTCCACACAACAAATTACAGTCGGAGTCCCTCAAGGAAGTGTCCTGGGGCCACTCCTATACCTCATTTACATAAACGACCTAGCGAATGCATCACAACTACTCAAACCCATATTATTTGCAGATGACACAACATATGTCTTCTCTCACCCAAACCCAGTCATACTAGCCAACACTGTTAATGCCGAATTACAGAAAATATCAACATGGATGAAGACAAATAAGCTTACTCTCAATACTGACAAGACCTTCTTCATTCAGTTTGGAAACAAAGTCATAAATGTTCCACTTAACATAACGCTCAATGGTTCACCCATCACAAGACTCACAGAGGGAAAATTCCTAGGAATCCACCTTGACAGTAGTCTTAAAATCCAAACACACATACAACAAATTTCCAAGAAAATCTCAAAGACAGTAGGTATATTATCAAAGATACGCTATTATGTGCCACAACCAGCTCTCATTGCACTATATCATTCTCTTATCTACCCTTATCTCACCTATGGAATCTGTGCATGGGGCTCAACAACATTAAATCACCTTAGACCACTCATAACCCAGCAAAAGGCTGTAGTCAGGATGATAACAAATTCCCACTTTAGACATCATACTCCACCTATATTCAAAACTTTAAAACTACTCACTGTAAAAGATATTCATACCTATTCATGTGCCTTCTACATACATAAAACTCTACATGCTAATATCAACCCTCCGCTCAAAATTCTCCTCAACAACTTTAATAGGTCCCACAACCACGACATCTGTCCCTCTCTGCCCTATTTCTATGGCCTTCCCAAAACTCACAAACCTGATATTCCTCTACGTCCCATCATATCTTCTAGAGGTTCTGTCTCTTATTCTCTTGCGTCCTGGCTAGCCAAAACCCTCACTCCTTTTCTTGGTACTTTTTCTCCTGCCCACCTTCGTCACTCTCAAGACTTCATCGAACGTGTTCGCTCTCTCCCGACCTGTAAGATGCTTAGTCTTGATGTCGAGTCCCTCTTCACTAATGTCCCTCTGGATGATGTCCTTAATTTTCTCGGAGAGAAGGCCAATGAAGGGTTACTTCATCTCCCTATACCTACTGATGTCTTTCTTGATCTTATCCGACTTTGCGTGGACTCTAACTCCTTTTCCTTTCAAGGTAAATATTATTCTCAAACCTTTGGTGTCGCTATGGGCTCTCCTCTATCTCCTGTTCTTGCTAATCTTTATATGGAATACTTCGAGACTGTTCTTCTTCCCACTATTGATGTACGTCCTTCACTCTGGCTCCGCTATGTAGATGACATCTTTGCTCTTTGGCCTCATGACTTAAGTCTCTTCCAACCTTTTCTTGATGCTCTTAATAATCTTGCCCTTCCATTAAATTTAAAGCTGATTGGGAATCTAATTCTTTGCTTCCTTTCCTTGATGTTCATGTCCACCGTCAGTTACAGGTTTT
>WNWK01026096.1:0-27793 GCA_009830355.1 Cherax destructor
CTATAGACTCCAGGGTCATAGAGACTATAGACTCCGGCGTCATAGAGACTATGACTCCGGCGTCATAGAGACTATAGACTCCGGCGTCATAGAGACTATAGACTCCGGCGTCATAGAGACTATAGACTCCAGCGTCATAGAGACTATTGACTTCACTTAGGGATAAATATGTAATGCCAAGTATATATACCCAGAGACACTTGATGCCAGTGAAGAGCTCTTGATTCGGGGAATTGGAACTATCCTTCACTTTCTAGGATGACCCTGATTACCTCTCTTTCCCCAGGCAATATATATAACCCCTACGGGTGTAGCTCTTCCCTATATCTAAAGTATACCTGGAGAGGGTTTCGGGGGTCAACGCCCCCGCGACTCGGTCTGAGACCAGGCCTCGTGGTGGATCAGGGTCTGATCAACCAGGCTGTTACTGCAGGCCGCACGCAAACTGACGTACGAACCACGGCCCGGCTGGTCAGGTACTGACTTTAGGTGCCTCTCCAGTGCCTGCTTGAAGACAACCAGGGGTCTATTGGTAATCCCCCTCATGTATGCTGGGAGGCAGTTGAACAGTATTGGGCCTCTGACACTTATTGTGTTGTCACTCAGTGTACTCGCGGCGCCACTGCTTTTCAAGAAGAAATGGTTATAAATGACCATAATTTTTAAATGGGTGGACCGGTAAGCTAGCGGAAGGCCTCGGTCAGATGACCAAAAGCTCCGATGGCGGGTCACCATTTGACTAAGACCCGCGTCATGAAACACTTGTCTTGTTTCCTGACGAACCTTACCTAACCTAACCTGCTTTTCATCGGGGGAATGTTGCGTCTCCTGCCGAGTCTTTTCTTTCATAGGCAGTGTTTTTCGTGTGCAAGTTTCGTACTAATCCCTCTAGGATTTTCCAAGTGTATATTATCATGTATCTCTCTCGCCTGCGTTCCAGGGAATACAAATCAAGGGATTTCAACCATTCCCAGTAATTGCGCCTTATCGTACTTATGTGTGTCGTGAAAGTTCTCTGTACACTCACTCTCCAGGTCAGCAATGTCGCCATCCTTGAAGAGGGCAGTTAATGTACAGCAGTATTGCTTGTTAGAATTTGTCGTATATCCTGATACAGTTTTAATTTCCTCAAGTTTTCCATATCTGAGTAGTTGAAATTTCTCCTCGTTGAACTTCATATTGTTTTGAGTGGCCCATTTGAAGATTTGGTTGATGTCTGCTTAGAGTTTTGCGGTGTCTTCAATGGAGGTCACTGCCATGGTAATCCATGTCTATGTCAGAAATGAGGATGAGGAATAGAATGGGAACGAGTACTGTGCCTTGTGGAACAGAGCTTTTCACCATAGCTGCCTGGGACTTTACTCTGTTTACTATTACTCTTTGTGTTCTATTTGTCAGGAAATTATAGATCCATCTACCAACTTTTCCTGTTATTCCTTTATCACGCATTTTGTGCGCTATTACACCATGGTCACACTTGTTGAAAGCTTTTGCAAAGTCTGTGTATACTACATCTGTATTTTGTTTATCCTCTACAGCATCCAGGACCTTGTCATAGTGGTCCAGTAGCTGTAACAGGCAGAAGCGACCTGCTCTAAACCCGTGTTGCCCTGGGTTATATAACTGATGGGTATCTAGGTGGTTGGCGATCTTGCTTCTTAGAACCCTTTCAAAGACTTTTATGATATGGGATGTTAGTGCTATTGGTCTGTAGTTCTTTGCAATTGCTTTACTGCCACCTTTGTAGAGTGGGGCTATGTCTGTTGTTTTTAGTGTGTGTGGGATGACCCCTGTGTCTTGCTTCCTCTCCATAGAATGCTGAAGGCATGCGATAGGGGCTTCTTGCAGTTCTTGATGAACACAGAGTTCCATGAGTCTGGGCCTGGGGCAGAGTGCATGGGCATGTCAAGTATTGCCTTTTCAGAGTCTGGGGGAGTTAGGATAATATCCGAGATTTTTGTGATGACCAAATTTTGGGTCTCGTTCATAAAGAATTCATTTGGATTGTCGACCCTTAGTCTAGGCAGCAGCTCGCTGAACATTGAGTCGTATTGGGACTTTAGTATCACTCATTTCTTGGCTGTCATCTGTGTATATCCCATGTCTCCTAAGCAGTGGCCCAATACTGCATGTTGTTTTTCCCTTAGATTTGGTATAAGAGAAGAAGAATTTTTTTTTTTTTTTTTTCAATTTCCTTTATGGCTTTTAGTTCATCAAGCGATTCTTGTCTCCTGTAAGATTCCTTCAGCTTAAGTTCGATATTTGCAATTTCATTGACCAGTGCCTCCCTTCGTATTTCAGATATATTGGCCCCTCTCAGCAGCTCTGTGACTCTTCACCTTCGTCTGTGTAGGGAGCATCTCTCTCTTTCTAGTTTACATCTTCTCTTTCTTTTTCTTAATGGAATGTGCCTTGAGCAGATCTCAAGAACAACAGAGTTTATTTTTTCTAGGCAAAGGATCGGATCTGTGTTGTTTAGGATATCTTCCCACCTTGTTTCATTTAGGACATGGTTGACTTGTTCCCTTTGTATGTTTTTGTTATTGAAATTAAATTTTGTGAAGACACCCTCATGACTGATCGCATATTGCTGGTCAGGAGCCCTGTGCATACATGTCTGTAATATAAATATAACAACAATAATAATTCTAAATATGACCTTAACCATCTCTGCCTCTCTCTCTCTCTCTCTCTCTCTCTCTCTCTCTCTCTCTCTCTCTCTCTCTCTCTCTCTCTCTCTCTCTCTGTACCACAGGACATGTCTTTGAAGAAGGTGCTGATGATTGACCCATCACTGGTGTTCCGGCCGGAGGAAGCCATCAGGAAGACTAACCATCAGTTCCGCAACTTCCCAGAGGAGTCGAGTCATCCCAAGATGCAGCAAGTTAAGCAGACCTACCTCAACATGCACACACACCAGTCTGTGGAATACGTCAAGTCTAAGGTACCGCTTTTGTGTGTGTGTGTGTACTCACCTATTTGTGGTTACAGGGGTCGATTCATAGATCCTGGCTCCGCCTCTTCACTGATCGCTACTAGGTCCTCTCTCCCTTCTCCATGAGCTTTATCAAACCTCGTCTTAAAACTATGTATGGTTCCTGCCTCCACTACGTCACTTGCCAGCCTATTCCACTTCCTGACAACTTTATGACTAAAGAAATACTTCCTAACATCCTTTCGACTCACCTGAGTCTTCAACTTCCAATTGTGACCCCTTGTTACTGTGTCCCATCTCTGGAACATCCTGTCTCTGTCCACCTTTTCAAGTCCTCGCAGTATTTTGTATGTCGTTATCATGTCTCCCTTAACCCTTCTGTCCTCCAGTGTCGTCAGGCCGATTTCCCTAGCCTTGTTGCAAACCTTTGCACTTTCTCTAATTTCTTGACGTGCTTGACCAGATGTGGGTTCCAAACTGGTGCTGCATACTCCAGTATGGACCTGACGTACACGGCGTACAGAGTCTTGAACGATTCTTTACTGAGGTATCGGAACGCTATTCTCAGGTTTGCCAGGCGCCCATATGCTGCAGCAGTTATCTGGTTGATGTGTGCTTCACGAGATGTGCTCGGTGTGTACTCAGTTGTGGTTGCAGGGATCGAGTCACAGCTCCTGGCCCCGCCTCTTCACTGGTTGCTACAAGGTCATTCTCCCTGCTCCATGAGCTTTATCATACCTCTTCTTAAAGCTATGTATGGATCCTGACTCCACTACATCACTTCCCATACTATTCCATTTCCTGACAACTCTGTAATTCATCTGAGTCTTCAACTTCTAACTGTGACCTCTTGTTGCTGTGTCCCATCTCCGGAACATCCTGTCTCTGTCCACCTCGTCGATTCTTCTCAGTATTTTATATGTCGTTATCATATCCGCCCTATCTCTCCTGTCCTCCAGTGTCGTCAGGTCGATGTGTCTGTACTCACCTAGTTGTACTCATCTAGTTGTGGTTGCAGGGGTCGATTCATAGCTCCTGGCCCCGCCTCTTCACTGGCCGCTACTGGGTCACTCTCCCTGCGCCATGAGCTTTATCATACCTCTTCTTAAAGCAATGAATGGATCCTGCCTCAATTACATCTCTTCCCAAACTATTCCACTTCCCGATCACTCTGTGACTGAAGAAATACTTCCTAACATCCCTGTGATTCATCTGAGTCTTCAACTTCCAACTGTGTCCCCGTGTTGCTGTGTCCCATCTCTGGAACATTCTGTCTCTGTCCACCTTGTCAATTCCTCTCATTATTTTATATGTCGTTATCATATCCCCTCTATCCCTTCTGTCTTCCAATGTCATCAGGTCGATTTCCCGTAACCTCTCCTCGTAGGACATACCCCTTAGCTCCGGGACTAGTCTTGTTGCAAACCTCTCCACTTTTTCTAGTTTCCTTACATGCTTGGCTAGGTGAGGGTTCCAAACTGGCGCTGCATACTCCAGTACGGGCCTAACGTACACAGTGTACAGGGTCCTGAAAGACTCCTTATCAAGATGTCGGAATGCTGTTCTTAGGTTTGCCAGGCGTCCGTATGCTGCAGAAGTTATTTGGTTGATGTGCACCTCAGGAGATGTGCCCGGTGTTATACTCACCCCAATTTCCTTTTCCTTGAGTGAGGTTTGTAGTCTCTGTCCCCCTAGACTATACTCCGTCTGTGGTCTTCTTTGCCCTTCCCCAATCTTCATGACTTTGCACTTGTTGGGGTTGAATTCCAGGAGCCAGTTGCTGGACCAGGCCTACAGCCTGTCCAGATCCCACTGTAGTTCTGCCTGGTCCTCTTCCGACTGAATTCTTCTCATCAACTTCACATCATCTGCAAAAAGGGACACTTCGGATTCTATTCCTTCTGTCATGTCGTTCACAATTACCAGAAACAGCACCGGACCTAGGACTGATCCCTGTGGCACCCTGCTCGTTACAAGCGCCCTCTCTGACACCTCGCCACATACCATGACTCGCTGTTGTCTTCCTGACAGGTATTCCCTGATCCATTGTAGTGCCTTCCCTGTTATTCCTGCCTGGTCCTCCAGCTTTTGCACTAATCTCTTGTGTGGAACTGTGTCAAACGCCTTCTTACAGTCCAAGAAAATGCAATCTACCCACCCCTCTCTCTTGTCTTATTGCCATCACCCTGTCATAGAACTCCAGTAGGTTTGTGATGCAGGATTTCCCATCCCTGAGACCATGCTGGCTGTCGTTGATAAGATCATTCCTTTCTAGGTGCTCCACCACTCTTCTCCTGATAATCTTCTCCATGACCTTGCATACTATACATGTCAGTGACACTGGCCTGTAGTTTAGTGCTTCGTGCCTGTCTCCTTTTTTAAAAATTGGGACTACATTTGCTGTCTTCCATACCTCAGGTAGTCGCCTTGTTTCGATAGATGTGTTGAAGATTGTTGTTAGTGGTACACATGGCTCCTCTTCTCCCTCTCTCGGGACCCATGGAGAAATGCTATCCGGCCCCATCCCCTTTGAGGTATCTAGCTCGCTTAGCAGCCTCTTCCCTTCCTCCTCACTTGTATGTATTGTGTCCAACACCTGATGGTGTACCCCACCTCTCTGCCTTTCTGGAGGCCCTTCTATTTCCTCTGTGGACACTTCTTTGAATCTCATATTGAGCTCCTCACACACTTCCTTCCTCATTCTGATTACCTGGTCCTTGACTATTGTTCTCCTCCTGATGTTGCTGTACAACAGCTTTTTGTCAGATTTGGCTTTCGCTGCTATGTCATTCTTGTATTGTCTTTGGGCCTCTCTTCTTACCTGTGCATATTCATTTCTGGCTCTACAACGGCTCTCCTTATTCTTCTTGGTCCTTTGCCTTCTATATTTCTTCCATTCCCTAGCACACTTGGTTTTGGCTTCCCTGCACCTTTGGGTGAACCATGGGCTCATCCTGGCTTTTTTGCTATTCCTGTTACCCTTGGGTACAAACATCTCCTCAGCTTCCTTGCATATTGTTGTCATATATTCCATCATCTCGTTTACTGACTTCCCTGCCAGCTCTCTGTCCCACTGAACTCCGTGCAAGAAATTCTTCATGCCTACGTAGTCCTTTTTCTTGTAGTTTCGCTTCATTCGTCCAGCTCTTCCTGCTTCCCCCTCCACCTGTAACTCTACTATGCATTCGAAGCTTAGAACCACATGATCACTGGCCCCCAATGATGCTTTCATATGTGATGTTTTCAATATCTGCACTACTCAAGGTAAATATTAGGTCCAGTCTCGCTGGTTCGTCCTCTCCTCTCTCTCTGGTAGTGTCCCTCACGTGTTGGTACATGAGATTTTCCAGTACCACCTCCATCATCTTAACCCTCCACGTTTCTTGGCCCCCATGTGTCTCTAAGTTCTCCCAATTGATTTTCTTGTGTTAGTTACCATTTTGTCCTAGGCACATGTCGATTAGACACTAGGCCTGTTGTATGTGTGTGTGTGTGTGTGTGTGTAACGAAACACTTCGAAATGTTTCGGCCCCGCCGGGAATTGAGCCCGGGCCCTCCGTGCGTGAAGCAAGAGCGCTAGCCACCATGCCATCGGTGTACTCACCTAATTGTACTCACCTAATTGTGGTTGCAGGGGTCGAGTCTCAGCTCCTGGCCCCGCCTCTTCGCTGTCTGCTACTGGGTCTCTGCTCTCCCTGCTCCAT
The DNA here is from genome assembly GCA_009830355.1 of Cherax destructor. Classification (NCBI taxonomy): domain Eukaryota; kingdom Metazoa; phylum Arthropoda; class Malacostraca; order Decapoda; family Parastacidae; genus Cherax; species Cherax destructor. The sequence continues at coordinate 6,640 of WNWK01026096.1, forward strand.
GAGCTTTATCATACCTTGTCTTAAAACTATGTATGGTTCCTGCCTCCACTATATCTTTCTCTAGTCCATTCCACTTCCTGACTACTCTGTGGCTGAAGAAATGTTTCCTGACATCCCTTTGACTCATCTGAGTCTTCAGCTTCCAGTTGTGTCCCCTTGTTTCTGTGTTCCCTCTCTGAAACAACCTGTCACTATCTACCTTGTCAATTCCCCGCAGTATTTTGTATGTCGTTATCATGTCTCCTCTGACCCTTCTTTCCTCCAGTGTTGTTAGTCCTATTTCCCTCAACCTTTCTTCATAAGACAGACCCCTGAGTTGTGGAACTAACCTTGTCGCAAACCTTTGCACTTTCTCTAGTTTCCTTACGTGCTTGACCAGGTGTGGGTTCCAGACTGGTGCTGCATATTCTAGTATGGGCCTGACGTACACGGTATACAGTGTCTTGAACGATTCCGTGTGTGTGTGTGTGTGTGAATGGTGGGACAGGGGAGTTAGAAAGAGGGGGATAAGATGGAGAAAAAGAGAGAGAAGCGAGAGGATGAGCGAGACTTCTGGATAGGTTTCATTACATTCTCTTTTGTGAATATCAACCGGCAAGTTGATAATTAAGACACATGTGCACTAGTTAGGTATCTTTATTCTGACACGTTTCTCGTACAAAGTAGGCTGTGAAAAAATGCAAGAAACAAAAACACCAGCCAGCCCAGCCCTCATCCCTAGGGCTGACCCAGACTCAGCCCCCAGCCTTAGTGCTAATCCGGACTCGGCTAAAGACTCTATCACAGCCACCACAGCCATAGCTCCTATTACAGATGTAGTAAAGGAGTGCGGTTCTGGGATCTCCACAAATTGGGAATGCATCCACCACGAATTTTATCCAACCAAAAGCAAAATGGTCCAAATTTTTTGCTTGAGGCATCTGTAAGCATGGAATATCGGGAAAAACAAATGGGATGTGCAACTCTGAGCATCCCCAAAAATGCCGCGACGTCCTGTCTAAAGGAATGTGTCGTTCTACCTCCTGAAAATTCTTCCACCCTGAAATGTGCCACTCTTCAGTCCTCAAAAAATAATGTTACAACACCAATTGCCCCGCATACCATCTAAAAGGGACCAAGAGGTACAGACTCCATAAAACAAACCATAGTAGTTACGACAACCCCACTCCAAGTGATTTTTTAGTGGCAGGAAACGAAGAAAGAAAATGGAAATAAATAACCAAAATAGTCCACCATCTTGGAGCCTTGTTGGATCAGAGGCCCAGCCAGTGTCCCCCCACGTCCTTCCAAAACTACAACTACTGATACCAACAACAAAATTCCCCCAACAAACACGCAACACGACCTCATTTATATTTGCTAATATTCAAGGTATTAAGCCATCCACCAACAACAAAATACCCTTCATCAGTTAACTTCTAGAGGAGTCAAATACGATGTTTACAGCCTTCACAGAGACCCACACAAAATATCACTTTGACAACGAAATATGGATAACTGGGTACAATCTTTTAAGATATGAGAGAAAGAACAGGCAACAAGGGGGAAGGGGGAGTTGGCCTGTATTTTACACCGAGATACTGAACACCACAAATGATGTAGTTGAAGTTCTAACGATAAAGATCGAGAACCAAAATTTAGTCTTTGTGGTTGTATATAAGCCACCAGATGCGACTTCCCAACAGTTCAAGGAACAGCTATTGAAAATTGACTACTGTCTGGAAAACCTTCCAGCCCCATCCCCAAACATCTTGCTGCTTGGTGACTTCAATCTAAGGCATATAAAATGGAAGAATGTATCAAATAATGTTATAACAGAAACAATCCCTGGAGGCAACTCAGATGAAAAGTCACACACAAATGAGCTGATGAATCTCTGCAATAAACAACCCTTAAGTCAGCAGATAGTGGAGCCAACAAGACTGGAGAACACACTTGACCTTATTTTCACAAATAATGAGGATCTGGTAAGAAACATAACAATATCAGAAACAACTAATTCAGATCACAATCTAATCGAAGTCCAGACTTACATGCACAAGTGTCCTGACCAGCAAAATGCATACAGCTACGAAGGTGCCTTCACCAAATTCAACTTCAACAACAACATTAACTGGGATCATGTAAACCATGTCTTAAATGAAACATGTTGGGAAGATATCTTAAATAACATGGATCCTAACCAGTGTCTTCAAAAGATCAACTTCCTGACAGCTGAAGTATGTTCCAGGCATATTCCCCTAAGAAAAAAGAAGAGAAGAAGTAAACTGAAGAGAAAGAGACGCTCTCTCTACATGAGAAGGCGAAGAATCACTGAGCTCCTCAAGAATACTAGATTATCTGAAACACGGAAGGAAGCGCTAACCAGGGAAGTGGAAAATATTGTATTTAAGTTAAAGGATTCATACAGGATCCAGGAGAGAAAAAAGGAGCTAAAAGCGATTAGTGAAATTGAAAGAAATTAAAAATATTTCATACGTCAAAAACAAGGCAAAAACCACATCTAATCAGTCTAAAAATCGACAATCCATATGATTTTGTTCATGAATGAACCTCAAAGCCCTGCCAATGTATGCCAAATTTCTGACATAACCCTAACTCCACTAAACTTTGAGAAAGCCATTGACAACATGCCCATGCCCTCAGCCTCAGCCTCAGACTCGAGGAACCTAGACTCTTGTTCATTAAGAACTACAAGAAACCCCTTCCACGTGCCCTAAGTATGCTATGAAGAAGGAGCATAGACATGGGTAAAATTCCACAGTCACTAAAAAACAACGGATATTGCCCCACTCCATAAAGGTGGCAGCAAAGCAATAGCTAAGAACTATAGACCAATAGTTCTAATGTCTCACATCATAAAAATCTCTACCAATCGAACGCAAAGATTAGTGGCAAACAGAGTTAAATCAGAAGCTGCCATAGTGAAGAGTTTTGCTCCACAAGGCACAATACTCACCCCCATCCTGTTTGTTGGGAATTATGAAACTACCTGTATGGGCTTCACCACCACTTAAATACAAATAATCTTAACGGGAGGTGACCGCCAATATGGTTTACCGCAGTTACCCCTGTGAGGCGTGTGAGAAAACTTAAGTCGCCCTGGTCACAGAAAACGACTCACGCCCTCTAATACATCTATCCTTGACCAGTATTATAAAATAGAGTAGATAACACCAATAGGTACGGCGTTACTATGATTTTGTGGACTGTATATAGAAATGGACCGATTGGAAAGAGGGGGAAAGAAAGTACACACACTAACACGATAAGACGGTCGCTGGAGATCGCTGACATGCCCTCAGCACCGTTACCATTATCACATACCTAACTGGACAGTATAGATCTGTCATAAATATGAAGGTTACTTAGCTGTGGGGGTGAGGAGGCAGCATTCCTTGTCTTTCCTCCGACTGATTCCTCGGGACAGGAACCGTGAAGTTAACATGCGGTTAATTGGGAAATGGCGACTTGTATCATTTCGCCTATTCCCTTAATTTAAGGTTATTATCAGTAATTTATCCACAGTTCACAAGGCGACTTAATGTCTCACCGATTTACACTCGTTAGTAGTCGATCCATTAAGGTTTGAAGTCGATGAGCTGAGATGGAACAAACACTCCTTGTTCACTCCCATCATGGTGGCATCGCGCGGCGTTCCCCCGGCTGCCTCCAACTTCTTTCCCCTCCTGCCATTATATTACAATAGCTTCATGGACTTGACGTCCCACATTATTCACCGAAATTAATTCCCGTCACTTCATATTACGAAGCGATACCTAGTATCAAGGTTTCGACTGAATCGAGTCGATTATTGGCCACTGCCTACATTTGGCCCACTACCCAGGCCTACTACTTACCACTTGAACTCCCGCCTCCTTCACTCCCCTCTGCCCTCGCGCATGCGTCACTGTCTGTTGGTTCTCTTCTATATTCAGTTAAATGATAACCCAACAGCAGCACATTAATGATATCTATTCATATTGGAAAGCTTATCGAGTATAACTTTTGGAAAAACACCCATATTTTCCACACTGCGGCCGGGCAGAGTTCATTGTTAGACGATTCAAACTGCATCTTCTTGCAAGAGGTGTGTCCATCCTGCTCTGGACTGAACAGTGGTTCTCCTGGTAGGCCTGATCACACTTTCTTTCTCTGGTATCCTCTGGTCAGCGTTGTCTTCAATATCACTCGCGTCACTTTCCCTTAGATTTTCATTCACATTTGATTGAACACCATTTAACTCCAAGGAAATTAATTTATTAATAGTACGTAAACTCTCTTGACCACGACACATCACTTTGACATTCCTGACAACACCTTGAACATCTGGGTACAATGTTACTACCTTGCCCAAAGGCCACAATGTTCGAGGTTGCTCAGTATCAATTAACACAATGTCACCTGGTTGAATATTCTGTCGATTTGCCGCTTGTGACGCACCATAAAAGTGTTCACGTAGTGTAAGAAAATACTCTTTATGCAACACATTGGACCAGTGATTAATTACTTTATTTAACATCTTAAATTTTTCACTTAGAACTGTCATATTATTGTAATCCTCATCAATTTCCTCAGGATTATCTCTATAGATAGGTGCAGCTTCCAGTTTCCGTCCACATATTCAGTGAGAAGGAGTCAGTATGTCTGTGTCAGGAGTATCAATCATGTACGAGAGAGGACGATTATTTATCTGATTCTCTGCCTCCACCAATACTGCCCGGAATTCCTCCAAATTAATTCGTTTCCGGTGTAGTACTTTACGCACACACCTCTTCACTGTACCTATCAGTCTTTCATACAACCCTCCCTGCCAGGGGGCCCTGGGAGCAATAAACTTCCAGCCACACCCTCGCTGATTTAGTAGAGACTGTACATCATTACTCTCATTTAATTCCTTCAAATGTTGTGCCCCCGCTACAAAGTTAGTGGCGTTATCCGAAATAATTAACCTCGGACAGGATCTCCTAGCTGAAAATTTCCGAAACAGCTGTATGAAGTGTTCTGCAGACAAATCCTGAGCCACTTCTAAATGTACTGCCCTTGTAGTGGTACAAGTAAATAAACACACACTTTCAAGGAACACTATCTGCAGTACCCGTTAAAATGACTGGACCACTATAGTCCACACCGGTTACATCAAATGGCTTTACCAACTGCACTCGTTCCCTGGGCAATGGTAGAAGTCCTGTGTACATATAGGTTCTGGCATCCACACGGCGACACATTACACATGTCTTGATGATTCTCCTCACACTTTGTCGTCCTTGAGGAATCCAGAAAGTTTCCCTAATGGAATTTAAGGTATCTTGTACTCCACCATGCATTAAACCCCAACTATGGTGCTAATGTGAGAATCGCGAGAATGATGTACATAGCCTATATTAGGTCCTTAATTGATTATGCTGCTCCCATGTTGATATTAGCTCGAGAAAGTTCTCTCCGACCCTTGGAGTTAATGCAAAATGAAGCTCTCAGAATTATTCTTGGCTGTCCCAAATCTACAAAGGTTCTTAATATGAGGAAGGAGCTTGGTATTACTAGTATCAGTGATAGGATTGTTGAGATTAACACTGTACTTGGTATTAGAATGTTAAGAAATGAACCAGACACTGTCACAATGAATCTTACTAAATGTCTAGAAGTAAATACTCACAGATCTAAATGGATTGTGAAAACATGCAATTACATTAAGTTTTACAACCTGCATGAATTGTATCACTGTAGGCAACAAGAGCATTTCACCCCTCCATGGAAGATGTGTTCATTTAATATCACATACCTGCAAGTCCCTCCCAAGAAGCTCATTGCTAGTAATCCCTTCCTTAAATCACTTGTTAAAGCAACTGCTCAAGAAGAAATTTATCGCCTACCTGGTAGTAATAAGTTATCTCAAGTTATATACACTGATGGATCTAAACAGGAGTCTTCTGGCAGGGCTGCATCTGCTCTGGTTGCCACCTCCTAGTTAAGAACAATAATAATTTTTGAACTAGGCATAAGAATTAACAACTGGGCGTCTACACTGCAAACTGAATTGTTTGCAATCCTTATGGCACTAAAGCTAACTTATGACACTGAGCTTGACTCTATCATCATTACTGATTCTATGTCATCATTGAAGGCTCTTGACTCATATAATGACTCTAACAGCATGCTCATTGGAGAAGCCAGGTATAGATACTAAAAAATCCGGGACAAAGGAATTAAAGTACATTTGCTATGGATTCCGTCACACATTGGATTACTCCTTCATGATAAAGTTGATATGTTAGCCAAGAAGAGCACCCATAAGGAGAATGTAGAATATAACTTTGGTATATCTGTGTCTAGCATTAGGAATAATATTAGAGAGAAATAAATAATGAAAATGATAGCTATAGGAATGCAGTTAGAAGCCTGAGTAGATCTATAACCCACTATGATAACATGAATGTAGATAAGTATGTTTATGGAGCAACTTGCAATGTGAACAGACTGACTGATGTTGTAGTGGCTAGGCTTCGGCTTGGCTACAAGTACTTCTGGCAGTTTGGGAGATACACAGATGATGATCAAACTAAATGCAAATTATGTGATCAGGCATATGGTCACTGTCTTGAACACTATGTGCTGAATTGTCCACTTATTGAGGAATATAGAGATAGACAGTATAATAACCTATGTGACATGTCAAGATATCTTATTAGTGAAGGTAGGATACCACTTATTCTAAGCAAATTTCCTAAATTTGCTTGTAACAGATAAGTGAACTGTAGATATAAATCCAAATTAATTTCCATGAACGTGCCTATCTGTGCTCATGATAATGCGAGCACAGATGGGCATGTTTGTGGAGCAACTTCAATGTGAATAGACTGACTGATGTTGTAGTGGCCAGGCTTAGGCTTGGCTACAGGTACTTCTGACAGTTTGGGAGACACAGATGATGATCAAACTAAATGCAAATTATGTGATCAGGCATATGGTCACTGTCTTGAACACTATGTGCTTAATTGTGCACTTATTGAGGAATATAGAGATAAACAATATAATAACCTATGTGACATGTCAAGATATCTTATTCATGAAATAAGATACCTGCTTGTAACAGATAATTGAAATGTAGATATAAACCCAAATGTACAATTGTTAACCCCTTTGGGGCCTAGTGCCTAGGCCTTTTGTGTATCCATATGCTCTTGCGCTACCGTCCACAGGATGGATATGGGGTGCACAATAAACTAGCCACTTCGGTGGCAAAATCTACCAAAATCTAATCACCATGCATTACATTTTTATGGGCATTTAAAACAATTAAAGTTGTCAGATGATGAGTTTTGAGTTTTGGGCAGCAGGATAGGGTGTTCACCCAATTCAGCATTATGCAACCTACCTCTGTACCTGATTACATCATCCTTTAAGTACAGCCCCAATTTCTATATTATTGAACCTTTCACAATTTTCCCTTCCATTATTAATTTAATTTCATCTCCGTAGATTTCTTCTTGTACTCTCTGTAGCCAGTATTTCAGGGGATGTGGAAAATCATACGGGATATTCATCTTGTTTATAAAGTTAAACACCAACCTCTTGACATTAATCAGTTTTGATAAAGATGAATATCTATTCACATCAATGGCTAAGGAGGGACCAATGACTGGAGCCGTGCTCACAGTAATTTCAACATGAGCAATATGCGCCTTTTGAACAGGCCAATTAACTTTATCCACCAGCCAACTGGGTCCTTTACACCACGATAAAGCATTCACAAATTTTACATAAGTCAACCCACGAGACAGAAGTCAGCCGGATTCTCCCCACCGGGTATGTTGATTTAGATTTTGCCACCGAAGTGGCTAGTTTATTGTGCACCCCATATCCATCCTGTGGACAGTAGCGCAGGAGCATATGGATACACAAAAGGCCTAGGCACTAGGCCCCAAAAGGGTTAACAATTGTACATTTGAATTTATATCTACATTTCAATTATGTTACAAGCAAATTTTGGAAATTTGCTTAGTATAACTGGTATCTTATTTTCAATAATAAGATATCTTGACATGTCACATAGGTTATTATACTGTCTATCTCTATATTCCTCAATAAGTGGACAATTAAGCACATAGTGTTCAAGACAGTGACCATATGCCTGATCACATAATTTGCATTTAGTTTGATCATCATCTGTGTGTCTCCCAAACTGCCAGAAGTTCTTGTAGCCAAGCCTAAGCCTGGCCACTACAACATCAGTCAGTCTGTTCACATTGCAAGTTGCTCCACAAACATGCAGTTAACTTATGCTGGCCCAAACTATTATATTTCTCTTGCATCTGGTTAATTTCCGCGACTCTGTTCTGTACGTACACAATCTTACTATTCCCATTACAAACCCAATGTAAGAATACCTCATTATCAGACCAAATTATAGTGTCACTAATATTTATCTCCGGCAATTTACTCCGTATATAATCAGGTGTTTGAAGCTTGGCCACTGACTGTGGGTACTACAAAGTTGTGCTCTCTCCCCCTAGTACTATGACTGCTTTGGTTCCCAGCCTTGACAAAATTGGCAGCAAGATATTCTGGACACTGTTTGTGAGCAATTTTATAAACTTGATTTAACTTCAGTTGTTTTACTCTGTCTTCAACATTCAGCATATCTAATTGTTGTAATTCATCCTGGCCTACTTGTTCTCTTGGACCCAGGTCCAGGATGAATCTTACCAGTTTGTTCTGTGTGAGTTGCAGTTTATCTTTCAGTTTTTTTGTCACGGCAGAGTACCATGAAGAGCAAGCGTAGTCCATATGACATTGTATAAGGGCTAGACATAGGGTCCAGCGAGCCTCAGTAGGTAGACACTGCTTGTCTGTACAGGAACTTCAGTCTGGCATTCGCTTTCTTTACTACACTGTTCCCTATCAGTTCTCCAGACATGCATGGGTCAAAGGGGATTCCCAGATATTTTACTGAGGAAACTGAAGTGATGGATTCCCCATTACACCGGACATTAAAATTATTTACCCTTCTCAGTTTATATTTCGTGTCAAAGAGTATGGCTTCTGTTTTCCCGAGGTGTAACGATAGTTTGTTGTCTACTAACCATTTGCTGCAGGACTCCAGTTCTAGTGTTAATACATTAGCTATATCTTGTGGGTCTTTACCTGACACTAACAGAGCACTGTCATCCGCATACAGTACGAGTTTGCACTTGACACTGATGGGCATGTCATTTACATAACATAGAAATAATAAGGAACCCAGAATACTACCTTGGGGAACTCCACATGCTATCAGCAGGGGTTCTGATTCTGTTTTGTTGATTTTGACAATTTATTTCCTGTTGCTAAGATAGGACTTAAACCAGTCTATGGAACTTATGCCGATAGCTTGAAGTTTCTTACATAATATATTGTGGTTGACAGTATAAGAACATAAGAAAGAAGGAACACTGCAACAGGCCTACTGGCCCATACTTGGCAAGTCCATGTCAAAACCAACCCACCAACAAAAATATTTGTCCAACCCATCCCCATCACCATCCTAGCAACAAGCCCCAACAACAGCCTCTCCCCAACCATTGTGCAAGTTCCGTTCAAATCCAACCCCTCTCACTCACAAGAACACAGAAATAAGGAACACTGCAGCAAGCCAACTGGTCCACACTAGACAGGTCCCCCTCAAACCCAAAACCAGTTCTTCAAACAAAAACTCCTACCCAACCCATCTACTCTATCCATGGAATATGCTTTGATAATCAGGGAACTATAAAAGAGGGTACTAAAGGAGCTGAAACACCTGGTCCATCACAAGAGCACCAAAGGAGCTGAAGCACCTGGTCCATCACTAGGGCACTGAATGAGCCGAAGCACATGATCCATCACCAGGGCGTTGAAGGAGCTGAAGCGCATGGTCCATCACCAAGGTATTAAAGGAGCCGAAGCACCTGGTCCATCACCAGGGTACTGAGGGAGCCGAAGCACCTGGTCCATCACCAGGGTACTGAGGGGGCCGAAGCACCTGGTCCATCACCAGGGCACTGAGGGAGCCAAAGCACCTGGTCCATCACCAGGGCACTGAATGAGCCTAAGCACCTAGTCCATCACCAGGGCACTGAGGGAGCCAAAGCACCTGGTCCATCACCAAGGCACTGAATGAGCCGAAGTACCTGGTCCATCACCAGGCCGTTAAAGGAGCAGAATCACCTGGTCCATCACCAGGGAACTGAGGGAGCCGAAGCACCTGGTCCATCACCAGGACACTGAAGGAGCTGAGGCACCTGGTCGATCACCAGGGCATTGAGGGAGCCGAAGCGCCTGGTCCATCACCAAGGCACCGAGGGAGCTGAAGCCCAAGGCACCGAGGGGACACAGGTGGACTTCTGGACACACGGAACTAGTGAAGTCACCAAAATAACCGGAAGTGGGGCCTTTTGCAAGTCTAAGGTTACCATTCCTATGAGGTTCCCTATCGACATTTTAGTTCTCATGTAATCCATCAGATTAATTGGGGAGGTGTCGGTTGAGTAAGATCTCTTAAAGCCTGAGTGGTAACTATGAAGAATGTTGTTGTCATTAAGATACTTAACTACTTGACAGTATACCTCCCTCTCTAGAATTTTGGATATTACACTGAGTATACTAACAGCCCTATAGTCAGACCCATATTGGAGTATGCAGCACCAGTATGGAACCCACACTTGGTCAAACACTTCAAGAGATTAGAGAAAAAGCAAAGGTTTGCATCAAGACTAGTCCTGGAGCTGAGGAGGTTTGTCCTACCAGAGGAGGTTAAGGCAGCACAACCTGACAACACTGGAGGACAGGAGGGATGGGAAAGGAAGGAAACAACGTGTTTCGGTACGAGAAGAGGTGTCAGAGTGGGAGCATGTGACGAGTGGGGTTCCACAAGGGTCTGTCCTAGGTCCAGTGCTTTTCTTGTATATGTGAGTGACATGATGGTAGGAATAGAGTTAGAGGATCAGGTAAGACTACAAGTGGATCTGGACAGGCTGTAAGCCTAGTCCAACAGATGGCTCATGGAGTTTAACCCCAGCAAGTGTAAAGTTATGAAGCTTGGGGAAGGACAAAGGAGACTGCAGGATGCAAAACTCACTCAAAGAAAAGGATCTTGTGGTGAGTATCATACCGAGCACATATGAGGCGCACATCAACCAATTAACTGCTGCAGCATGTGGGCGCCTGGCAAACCTAACAATAGAGTTTCGACATCTAAGTAAGGAGTCATTCACGACACTGTACACCGTGTACATCAGACCCATATTGGAGTATGCAGCACCAGTATGGAACCCACACTTGGTCAAACACTTCAAGAAAGTAGAGAAAAAGCAAAGGTTTGCATCAAGACTAATCCCGGAGCTGATGAGGTTTGTCCTACCAGAAGAGGTTAAGGCAACACCACCTGACAACACCGGAGGACAGGAGGGATGGAGGGACATGATAACAACGTATAAAATTCTAAGAGGAATTGACAAGGTGGATAGGGACAGAATGTTTCAGAAATGTGACACAGCAACAAAGGGTCACAAGTGGGAGATGAAAACTCATATGAGTCACAGGGATGTTAGGAAGTACTTCTTCAGTTATAGAATTGTCAGGAAGTGGAACAGTCTAGAGACTGATGTAGTGGAGGCTGGATCCATATACAGCTTAAGAAGAGGTATGATAAAGTTTATGGAGCAGGGAGAGAGTGGACCTATTAGTGACCAGTGAAGAGGCAGGGCCAGGAGCTATGAATCGACTCCTGCAATCACAATTAGATGAGTACATACACATGCACACACACACACACACACACACACACACACACACACACACACACACCAGACAGCACGGATTCCGGGAAGGCAAATCCTGTGTAACAAACCTCCTGGAGTTCTATGATAAAGTAACAGAGGTAAGGCAGGAGAGAGAAGGGTGGGTTGATTGCATTTTCATGGACTGCAGGAAGGCCTTCGACACAGTTCCTCACATGAGATTAGTAAAAAAGTTGGAAGAACAAGCAGGTATAACAGGAAGGGCACTGGAATGGATCAGGGAATACCTCACAGGGAGGCAACAACGGGTCATGGTGCGTGATGAGGTATCACAGTGGGCGCCTGTGACGAGCGGCGTACCGCTGGGGTCAGTCCTAGGACCAGTGTTATTCTTGGTATATGTAAATGACATGACGGATGGGATAGACTCAGAAGTGTCTCTGTTCGCAGATGATGTGAAATTAATAAGGAGAATCACATCGGAAGAGGACCAAGCAGGACTTCAAACAGACCTGAACAAGCTTGACATCTGGTCTAGCAACTGGCTTCTCGAATTCAATCCCACCAAATGCAAAGTCATGAAGATCGGAGAAGGGCAAAGAAGACCGCTGACAGAGTACAGGCTAGGCGGACAAAGGCTACAAACCTCGGCAAAGGAGAAAGACCTTGGGGTGAGTATAACGCCAAGCACGTCTCCGGAGGCACACATTAACCAGATAACTGCGGCAGCATATGGGCGACTGGCAAACCTAAGATTAGCGTTCCGTTACCTTAACAAGGAATCGTTCAAGACACTGTACACCGTGTACGTCAGGCCCATACTAGAATATGCAGCACCAGTCTGGAACCCACACATGGTCAAGCACGTAAAGAAACTAGAGAAAGTGCAAAAGTTTGCGACAAGGTTAGTTCCACAACTCAGGGGTCTGTCCTATGAAGAAAGGTTGAGGGAAATAGGACTAACAACACTGGAGGAAAGAAGGGTCAGAGGAGACATGATAACGACATACAAAATACTGCGGGGAATTGACAAGGTAGACAGTGACAGGATGTTCCAGAGAGGGAACACAGAAACAAGGGGACACAACTGGAAGCTGAAGACTCAGATGAGTCAAAGGGATGTTAGGAAGCATTTCTTCAGCCACATAGTAGTCAGGAAGTGGAATAGCCTAGAGAAAGATATAGTGGAGGCAGGAACCATACATAGTTTTAGGACAAGGTATGATAAAGCTCATGGAGCAGGGAGAGCAGAGACCCAGTAGCGGACAGCGAAGAGACGGGGCCAGGAGCTGAGTCTCTACCCCTGCAACCACAATTAGGTGAATTAGGTGAGTACACACACACAGGACAGGATAGATAGGGGAACATGATAACAACATATAAAATACTGAGAGGAATTGACAAGGTGAACAGGGACAGAATGTTCCAGAGATGGGACACAGCAACAAGGGGACACAATTGGAAGTTGAAGACTCAGATGAATCACAGGGATGTTAGGAAGTATTTCTTCAGTTACAGAGTTGTCAGGAAGTGCAATAGTTTAGGAAGCGATGTAGTGGAGGAAGTTCCATACATGGCTTTAAGAAGAGGTATGATAAAGCTCATGGCGCAGGGAGAGTGACCCAGTAGCGGCCAGTGAAGAGGCGGGGCCAGGAGCTATGAATCGACCCCTGCAACCACAACTAGGTGAGTACAACTAGATGAGTACACACACACACACACACACACACACTCAGGTAGAGGGGCAAACACACTTTCCAGAACTTGCCGCAGAAGGACTCCAACCACGACAACCCCAAGGAATCTGAACAATTTAAACCAACACCCACACACCGTTCCTTCTGTCCCCACCCCCATATCACAAACCCCATCTCTACAGCAACCTCCACCCCTACAGCAACCCCCACCCCTACAGCAACCCCCTCCCCTACAGTAACCCCTTATGGACACTGCCCCCACCCCCCCATCACAAACCCAACCCCCACCACAACCCCCAAAGGCCCCCGCCAGGGCTCCCGCTCCTTCAACCCCAATATTCCCCCAGGACCACATTTTAGAAACGAAGTTGAAGGTTTGGTACACGAACGCGGACGGAATAACGAATAAATATGAAGAGTGGACTGAAAGAATCAATGAAAAGTCCCCAGACATCATAGCAGTCACTGAAACGAAACTCACTGAGGCAATAACAGATGCAGTCTTCCCACCGGGATATCAGATCCTGAGGAAAGATAGAAGGAGTAGAGGGGAAGGAGGGGTCGCACTGCTCGTAATTAACCAATAGAGATTTGAGGAAATGGAAGGCATGGATGCGATTAGTGAAAGGGACTACATAGTAGGTACAATTCAGTCTGAGGAACATAAGGTAACCATTGCAGTGATGTATAACCCACCACAGAACTGCAGGAGGCCAAGAGAGGAATATGAAGAGAGCAACAGAGCAATGGTGGACACACTGGCTGAGGTGGCAAGAGGAGCTCACTCGAGCAGAGCAAAGTTACTGGTTATGGGCGACTTCAACCACAGGGAGATCGATTGGGAAAACCTGGAGCCACATGGGGGGCCAGAAACATGGAGAGCCAAGATGATGGATGGAGTACTGGAAAACCTTATGCACCAACATGTCAGGGACATTACCAGAGAGAGAGGAGAGGACGAACCAGCAAGGCTGGACCTCGTGTTCACCCTGAGCAGCTCAGACATTGAGAACATCACATATGAGAGGCCCCTGGGAGCCAGTGACCATGTGGTTCTGAGCTTTGAGTACTTAGTAGAGTTACAAGTGGAGAGGACAACAGGCGTTGAAAAGGAAAAGCCAAACTATAAATGAGGGGACTACACAGGTATGAGAAACTTCCTGCAGGAGGTTCAGTGGGACAGAGACGTGAAAGGAAAGTCAGTAAACGAAATGATGGAATACGTAACAACAAATGCAAGGAAGCAGAGAAAAGGTTTGTTCCCAAGGGCAACAGAAATAATGGGAAGTTCAGAACGAGCCCTTGGTTTACCCAAAGGTGCAGGGAGGCAAAAACTAAGTGCTCTAGAGAATGGAAAAAGTACAGAAGGCAAAGGACCCAGGAAAATAAAGAGATTAGTCGTAGAGCCAGAAACGAGTATGCACATTAGGAGGAAGACAGCAGTCAAAGATCAGGTGATCAGGGTGAGGAAAGAAGGTGGGGAACTCACAAGAAACGATCAAGAGGTATGTGAGGAGCTCAATAAGAAATTTAAGGAGGTATTTACAGTGGAGACAGGAAGGACTCTGGGAAGACAGTATGGAGTGGGACACCAACAAGGAATATACCAAGTGTTGGATGACATACACACAACTGAGGAGGAGGTGAAGAAGTTGCTCAGTGACCTTGATACCTCAAAGGCGATGGGACCGGACAACATCTCCCCGTGGGTCCTTAGAGATTGAGCAGAGATGCTGTGTGTGCCACTAACCATAATATTCAACACATCCCTGAAACTGGACAGCTACCTGAGGTATGGAAGAAGGCAAATGCAGTTCCCATTTTTAAGAAAGGAGACAGAAACGAGGCATTAAACTATAGACCAGAGTCACTTACGTGTATAGTATGCAAAGTAATGGAGAAGATAATCTGGAGGAGAATGGTGGAACACCTGGAACGGCACAAGATTATAAACGACAACCAGCACGGATTTATGGACAGTAAATCCTGTGTCACAAGCCTTCTGGAGTTCTATGACAAAGTAACAGAAGTAAGACACGAGAGAGAGGGGTGGGTTGATTGCATTTTCTTGGACTGCAGGAAGGCCTTCGCCACAGTTCCTCACAAGAGATTAGTGCAGAAGTTAGAGGATCAGTCGTGTATAACAGGAAGGGCACTGCAATGGATCAAAGAATACCTAACAGGGAGGAAACAACGGGTCATGGTACGTGATGAGGTATCACAGTGGGCGCCTGTGACGAGCGGGGTCCCACAGGGGTCAGTACTAGGACCAGTGCTATTCTTGGTATATGTGAATAACATGACGGACGGGATAGACTCAGAAGTGTCCCTGTTCGCAGATGATGTGAAATTAATGAGGAGAATTAAATTGGATGAGGATCAGGCAGGACTTCAAAGAGACCTGGACAGGCTGGACACCTGGTCCAGCAACTGGCTCCTCGAATTTAACCCCGCCAAATGCAAAGTCATGAAGATCGGGGAAGGGCAAAGAAGACCGCAGACAGAGTATAGGCTAGGTGGCCAAAGACTGCAAACCTCGCTCAAGGAGAAAGATCTTGGGGTGAGTATAACACCAAGCACGTCTCCGGAAGCATACACATCAACCGGATCACTGCTGCAGCATACGGACGACTGGCAAACCTGAGAATAGCGTTCCGATACCTTAGTAAGGTATCGTTCGAGACACTGTACACCGTGTACGTCAAACCCATACTAGAGTATGCAGCACCAGTTTGGAACCCATACCTGGTCAAGCACGTCAAGAAGTTAGAGAAAGTGCAACGGTTTGCAACAAGGTTAGTTCCTGAGCTAAGGGGAATGTCCTACGAAGAAAGGTTAAGGGAAATCGGCCTGACAACACTGGAGGACAGGAGGATTAGGGGAGACATGATTACGACATCCAAAATACTGCGTGGAATAGACAAGGTAGATAGAGACAGGATGTTCCAGAGAGGGGACACAGAAACAAGGGGTCACAATTGGAAGTTAAAGACTCAGATGAGTCAAAGGGATGTTAGGAAGTATTTCTTCAGCCATAGAGTAGTCAGGAAGTGGAATAGTCTAGCAAGTGGTGTAGTGGTATCAGAAACCATACATAGCTTTAAGACGAGGTATGATAAAGCTCATGGAGCGGGGAGAGAGGGGACCCAGTAGCGACCAGTGAAGAGGCGGGGCCAGGAGCTGAGTCTCGACCCTGCAACCACAATTAGGTGAGTACAATTAGGTGAGTACACACACATTCAATTATAATTCAAACTTTGAACATTCAATGTAACTTTTGGTAATAAACAATACCCACAGTTTAACATCAACATTAATGAATCAGTAATAAAGCACATGAATGTTAACTATAACGGAAATAAGTAACTTTGGATTTTTGGAGGAGGTGTTGTATATTATTCACACATATTATTATGTAATCATGCAAAGATTTTGTGACTGTACCAGGTCTTGTTCGTTGATAATAATTTTATATTATATGCTTTTATATACATATATATATATATATATATATATATATATATATATATATATATATATATATATATATATATATATATATATATATATATTCAACAAGTCGGCCGTCTCCCACCGAGGCAGGGTGAACCAAAAAGAGAGAAAATCCCCAAAAAGAAAATACTTTCATCATCATTCAACACTTTCACCACACTCATACATAATCACTGTCTTTGCAGAGGAGCTCAGATGCGACAGCTGAGAATAGTCCCTCCCAGCTGTCACTATCTATATATATATATATATATATATATATATATATATATATATATATATATATATATATATATATATATATATATATATATATATATATATATATATATATATTACCAAAACTATTATCCAGAGAGCTGAGGAGGGGTTGTTGAGGTGGTTCGGAGATGTAGAGAGAATGGAACGAAACAGAATGACCTCGAGAGTGTATAAATCTGTAGTGGAGGGAAGGTGGGGTAGGGGTCGGCCTAGGAAAGGTTGGAGGGAGGGGGTAAAGGAAGTTTTGTGTGCGAGGGGCTTGGACTTCCAGCAAGCATGCGTGAGCTTATTTGATAGGAGTGAATGGAGACAAATGGTTTTTAATACTTGACGTGCTGTTGGAGTGTGAGCAAAGTAACATTTATGAAGGGATTCAGGGAAACCGGCAGGCCGGACTTGAGTCCTGGAGATGGGAAGTACAGTGTCTGCACTCTGAAGGAGGGGTGTTAATGTTGCAGTTTTGTAACTGTAGTGTAAAGCACCCCTCTGGCAAGACAGTGATGGAGTGAATGATGATGAAAGTTTTTCTTTTTCGGGCCACCCTGCCTTGGTGGCCACCCTGCCTTGGTGGCCACCCTGCCTTGGTGGCCACCCTGCCTTGGTGGCCACCCTGCCTTGGTGGCCACCCTGCCTTGGTGGCCACCCTGCCTTGGTGGCCACCCTGCCTTGGTGGCCACCCTTCCTTGGTGGCCACCCTGCCTTGGTGGCCACCCTGCCTTGGTGGCCACCCTGCCTTGGTGGCCACCCTGCCTTGGTGGCCACCCTGCCTTGGTGGCCACCCGCCTTGGTGGCCACCCTGCCTTGGTGGCCACCCTGCCTTGGTGGCCACCCTGCCTTGGTGGCCACTCCCTGCCTTGGTGGCCACCCTGCCTTGGTGGCCACCTGCCTTGGTCACGCCTTGGTGGCCACCCTGCCTTGGTGGCCACCCTGCCTTGGTGGCCACGCTGCCTTGGTGGCCACCTGCCTTGGTGGCCACCTGCCTTGGTGGCCACCCTGCCTTGGTGGCCACCCTGCCTTGGTGCCACCCTCCTTGGTGGCCACCCTGCCTTGGTGGCCACCTGCCTGGTGGCCACCCTGCCTTGGTGGCCACCCGCCTTGGTGGCCACCCTGCCTTGGTGGCCACTCCTGCCTTGGTGGCCACCCTGCCTTGGTGGCCACCCTGCCTTGGTGGCCACCCTGCCTTGGTGGCCACCCGCCTTGGTGGCCACCCTGCCTTGGTGGCCAACCTCCTTGGTGGCCACGCCTGCCTTGGTGGCCACTCCCTGTTACTTGTGTCTGAGGTTCTGCCTCACCTACGTTACTTGTGTCTGGGGTTCTACCTACTACGTTACTTTGTGTCTGGGGTTCTACCCACCTACGTTACTTGTGTCTGGGGTTCTACCTCACCTACGTTACTTGTGTCTGGGGTTCTACCTCACCTACGTTACTTGTGTCTGGGGTTCTACCTCACCTACGTTACTTGTGTCTGGGGTTCTACCTCACCTACGTTACTTGTGTCTGGGGTTCTACCTCACCTACGTTACTTGTGTCTGGGGTTCTACCTCACCTACGTTACTTGTGTCTGGGGTTCTACCTCACCTACGTTACTTGTGTCTGGGGTTCTACCTCACCTACGTTACTTGTGTCTGGGGTTCTACCTCACCTACGTTACTTGTGTCTGGGGTTCTCCTCACCTACGTTACATGTGTCTGGGGTTCTACCTCACCTACGTTACTTGTGTCTGGGGTTCTACCTCACCTACGTTACTTGTGTCTGGGGTTCTACCTCACCTACGTTACTTGTGTCTGGGGTTCTACCTCACCTACGTTACTTGTGTCTGGGGTTCTACCTCACCTACGTTACTTGTGTCTGGGGTTCTACCTCACCTACGTTACTTGTGTCTGGGGTTCTACCCACCTACGTTACTTGTGTTTGGGGTTCTACCTCACCTACGTTACTTGTGTCTGGGGTTCTACCTCACCTACGTTACTTGTGTCTGGGGTTCTACCTCACCTACGTTACTTGTGTCTGGGGTTCTACCTCACCTACGTTACTTGTCTGGGGTTCTACCTCACCTACGTTACTTGTGTCTGGGGTTCTACCTCACCAGTTACATGTGTCTGGGGTTCTACCTCACCTACGTTACATGTGTCTGGGGTTCTACCTCACCTACGTTACTTGTGTCTGGGGTTCTACCCACCTACGTTACTTGTGTCTGGGGTTCTACCTCACCACGTTACTTGTGTCTGGGGTTCTACCTCACCTACGTTACTTGTGTCTGGGGTTCTACCTCACCTACGTTACTTGTGTCTGGGGTTCACTCACCTACGTTACTTGTGTCTGGGGTTCACCTACCTACGTTACTTGTGTCTGGGGTTCTACTCACCTACGTTACTTGTGTCTGGGGTTCTACCTCACCTACGTTACTTGTGTCTGGGGTTCTACCTCACCTACGTTACTTTGTGTCTGGGGTTCTACCTCACCTACGTTACATGTGTCTGGGTTCTACTCACCTACGTTACATGTGTCTGGGGTTCTACCTCACCTACGTTACTTGTGTCTGGGGTTCTACCTCACCTACGTTACTTGTGTCTGGGGTTCTACCTCACCTCGTTACTTGTGTCTGGGGTTCACCTCACCTACGTTACTTGTGTCTGGGGTTCTACCTCACCTACGTTACTTGTGTCTGGGGTTCACCACCACCTACGTTACTTGTGTCTGGGGTTCTACCTCACCTACGTTACTTGTGTCTGGGGTTCTACCTCACCACGTTACTTGTGTCTGGGGTTCCACCCACCTACGTTACTTGTGTCTGGGGTTCTACCTCACGTACGTTACTTGTGTCTGGGGTTCTACCTCACCTACGTTACATGTGTCTGGGGTTCTACCTCACCTACGTTACTTGTGTCTGGGGTTCTACCTCACCTACGTTACTTGTGTCTGGGGTTCTACCTCACCTACGTTACTTGTGTCTGGGGTTCTACCTCACCTACGTTACTTGTGTCTGGGGTTCTACCTCACCTACGTTACTTGTGTCTGGGGTTCTACCTCACCTACGTTACTTGTGTCTGGGGTTCTACCTCACCTACGTTACATGTGTCTGGGGTTCTACCTGACGGTGCGGTTGTGAGAACCAACACGAAGTCGTATTACAGACTATGTCGTTATTCCCATCCTAAACTTACTAACTATAAATTCCATACATAAATATTGCATGGGTGATGAATGTTGCAACGAGGAGAAGGCTGGAGGCAGTGGAGATGTCATGTCTGAGGTCAATGTGTGGTGTGAATATAATGCAGAGAATTCGGAGTTTGGAAATTAGGAGGAGGTGCGGGATTACCAAAACGATTGTTCAGAGAGCTGAGGAGGGGTTGTTGAGGTGGTTTGGACATGTAGAGAGAATGGAACGAGACAGAGTGACTTCGAGAGTGTATAAATCTGTAGTGGAGGAAGGCGGGGTAGGGGTCGGCCTAGGAAAGGTTGGAGGGAGGGGTAAAGGAAGTTTTGTAAGGAGGGGCTTGGACTTCCAGCAAGCATGTGAGCGTATTTGATAGGAGTGAATGGAGACAAATGGTTTTTAATACTTGACGTGCTGTTGGAGTGTGAGCAAAGTAACATTTATGAAGGGATTCAGGGAAACTGGCAGGCCGGACTTGAGTCCTGGAGATGGGAAGTACAGTGCCGGCACTCTGAAGGAGGGTGTTAATGTTGCAGTTTTATAACTGTAGTGTAAAGCACCCTTCTGGCAAGACAGTGATGGAGTGAATGATGATGAAAGTTTTTCTTTTTCGGGCCACCCTGCCTTGGTGGGAATCGGCCGATGTGTTAATAAAATAAAATAATAAATATTGCTGTTGAGTTGACACCTTGAGAGGAGCACAGTGCTATACACTTCCTGGGCAGCTGCAACACAAGACAGGCACCACTCCAGAAACAAGTGCCACT
>WNWK01026097.1:0-27791 GCA_009830355.1 Cherax destructor
GGTATTAATATTAAGAAATGAGGCAGACACTTTCATTAAAAATCTTAATAAATGGGTTTAGAAAATACTCAATTATTCTCATTTCATAACCTGCACGAACTGCATTTTGTACACTACAAGAGTAATTTACCCTTCCATGGATTCTGTATTCGTTTAATATCACATACCTAAATGCCCCACCAAAGAACCTGATCTCTTTTAATCTCTTAAATCATTTGCAAAGGCAGCTGCTTGAGGAGGTTCTGGCTTAACTGTAAGTAATAATATATCTTAAATTATATACACTAATGCATCTTAGCAAGAGTCTACAGGAATAGCTGCATCTGCTCCGTTACTATTTTCCTTTTTAAAAGCTTTAGCACCTATCGTGGGTTAGACATAAGAATTAACATCTGGTCTTCCTCTCTGCAAACCGAATTGTTTGCCATTCTAATGACACAAACGTTAACTCATGACACTAAGCTTTACTTATTACTCCTGATTCACTGTCATCATTGAAAGCATTTGACTCACATAATAACTCTCAAAACATGCTCACTAGAGGTATCAGATAAAGATACTCGAAAATAATGGAATACAGGGAATAAATGTACACTTCTGATTGATTCCATCACACACTGATTTACTCCTTCATGATAAGGTTGATAAGTACACTGATGGAAAATGTAGACTATATAACCTTGGTATATTTGTGTCTAATATTAGGAATGAGTAAATAATGAAATTAAAGAATAAAATAGTACAATTCCGTGACTGGAACAATACACAAATAGCGTTTTTTCAGTATGAGTTTATTGCATAATAAATTATAAAAACCGTAAAAACTAAATACTAAATATCAAGATATAAAAATCGTACAACAAAATCCAGCATGAATGTATTATAAATGGTATTTTATACGATAAAGAAAACAATTGTCCATTCTCCAACAAAAATTGGGCTATTTCATTAATAAATGATGGAGTTACAACTGACTGATGCAACGAAATAATCATTTGGCTGGAGACTTAACTTACATGGTGGCTGACACTCAGCACTGTCTGAAGGCGGCATCCCTTCCACCATGGTGGCTGCCACTCAGCACTGTCTGAAGGCGGCATCCCTTCCACCATGGTGGCTGCCACTCAGCACTGTCTCAAGGCGGCATCCCTTCCACCGCTCGCCCCCCACAGTATCTGTCTCACTGATGTATGCCTATTTATAAAATAATATATACTTTTAATTCAAAAGACCAAATTTGAATACGTGTTAATATAAATATATAGTTTCAGATATACTATATTTTTAGAGATATAAATAAAAAAAATCAAAATTTTCTCCCATAGATTAATGAACCAGATTGTATCACACTCTTAAGTGTTGCACTGTATCACAATGTAAGTGATATACTGTATTACACAGTAAGTACTTCGCTGTTTTACACTGTAAATGCTATACTGTATCACTATGTAAATGACACACTGTATCATACTGTAAGTGCTAGACTGAATCAAAGTAAAATAATACACTGTATCATATTACAAGAGCAACTCTGTATCCCTCAACAAATGTTACACTGTATCAAAGTGTAAGTGCTACACTGTATCAGAGTGTAAGTGCTACACTGTATCAAAGTGTAAGTGCTACACTGTATCAGAGTGTAAGTGCTACACTGTATCATATTGTAAATGCTACACTGTATCACAGTGTAAGTGTTGCACTGTATCACAGTGTAAGTGCTACACTGTATCAAAGTGTAAGTGCTACACTGTATCAGAGTGTAAGTGCTACACTGAATCAGAGTGTAAGTGCTACACTGTATCAGAGTGTAAGTACTACACTGTATCAGAGTGTAAGTGCTACACTGTATCAAAGTATAAGTGCTACATTGTATCAGAGTGTAAGTGCTACACTGTATCAGAGTGTAAGTGCTACACTGTATCAGAGTGTAAGTGCTACACTGTATCACATTGCTAAGAAGGACAATCGACAAGGATTATTTTTAACACATGGGTCATCGAGATATGAAACACACTCTAACGCATTTATTCAACAATTGTCTTGTTGCAAATGAGTAGGCATCACAATTCATGTGACCCTCCATACTACAGCCAGCTTCATCTCCTTTACACTCCAGGCTCTGTACTTCATAGTCCAAGCTCTGTACTTTACACTCTAGGCTCTGTACTTCACACTCCAGGCTCTGTACTTAATACTCCAAGCTCTGTACTTCACACTCCAGGATCTGTACTTTACAGTCCAGGCTCTGTACTTCACACTCCAGGCTCTGTACTTCACACTCCAAGCTCCGTACTTCACACTCCAGGCTCTACTTCATACTCCAGGCTCTGTACTTTACAGTCCAGGCTCTGTACTTCACACTCCAGGCTCTACTTCACACTCCAGGCTCTGTACTTCACACTCCAGGCTCTACTTCACACTCAAGGCTCTACTTCACAATCCAGGCTCTGTACTTCTCAAGCGTGTAAGTAAATAGTTTGGTTTCCATTACATTCCTCACTTTAGTCTTCTACACTATTCAGTAAGATCTTCAAACAGCTTTTAATAGTTTCATTAATTTTGACACACAAAAACTCATTGACTACAAGCTGAAATATTGTCTTTCACTTTTCTTTCAACTGCAGCCACTTTTATCCTAAAATTCCTTTCTTGATAGCATCTGCGTAATCTGTGATTCGACAAATATACCTGCAAGTATACATCTTGCAACTTAGACACATAAATTTCGCTCATTTAGACAAGATGTCTAAACCACCTAAATTGGATATGGAAAAACAAGTTCTTGACTAAGTTATCTAATTCCTTTTAATTAGAGAACAGTGGAGGTATGCTTCGGCATTCTTCATTAAACGCAAAATCATTTTCAAAACTGAAGCTTCCACTTTTGAAGTCGCGTCTAAAGAATGTTGACTGGGCATTGGTAAATCTATGTGTCTGGCACAGGGGCAATATGTTCTGAGACATTTAAATACTCCAATCTTTACTCTTTTATGTAAGTCGAAATGTCTATACATCAACACAAGCAATCATTTTAGTGGTTTATTGCTCTCCAAATTAGGGTAACTGCGACTGGAATTACCGTCCAGCTACGAAGCAACCAGCACTCTTATATTCAGCGACCAACACCACAACAAACATGAGATGATGCTGTATCTTCGTCACCAACAAGTATTGATAATAAACATCATTGTATCAATGTAGAAGCTGGTCACATAACAATGAGATCAATGTAGTAACTGTAGACATAACAGTGAAATCAATGTAGGAACTATCTACATAACAGAAAGAGACCGAAAACAGTCAAAAGGCTCTACTGGTAGTCAAATGTATGGAGACAGAATACAAGCTATAATAGTAGTAATGATTTTTGTGACAGTCTACACTCTACAGCCTTTCCTGGTATATGGAAATGAAACCAGTCTACAAACACTACTGAAAGTCATGAGTCGAGAAATGGTATTGAGCTCTACCGTTAGACGTAAGAAATTAAAAACAAGAATGTTTGCTAAAATAAAGTAGTAAATAATATTAAAACAATATAAATAAATTTACAAGAATTAAAATCACATTGTTAAAGTAATGTGTAAGATTACTGATTTCTGTTACAATAATTCTAATGAGGTATTCACCAATTGGGATTTTTAAGTACCTATCTCATTGTTTTTTTCTTTCTATTTTTTTAATATTTTCCTTAAAAGTCGAAAATGTCTCATTCATAGTCTAATTTTGAACGCGGGGGGACGATGACCTGACTCAGATTCTTGGATCAACTGGTGTGTACAGGAGCACTATGACCAAAGTTACTGGACCGATTCCAACTATCCTGGAATGGCTTGGATGACTTCCAAAATCGTCAGGGACATTGTTCTGCGCTTCCATGAAGACACAGCACTTGAGTGTATTACGGTTGTATTGTGCAGACATGTGCCATTACATTCTATGATACTATACTTATTTCTAATATAAGTAGTATTATAATTATTATTACTATATTAGTTTATAGTCTTTCCGTGCACAGAATGTTATAATAATATAATATTATCTTCATTTACTACAAGTACATGTACAATGTATATAGGCCTAGCTGACATCAATAACATACTACTACATTGAAAGCCCCTTGTTATGCAGAACATTTTGGGCAAATTAGGTAAATTTTGTCCCAGGATGCGACCCACACCAGTCCACTAACACCCAGGTACTCATTTTACTGATGGGTGAACATAGAGAACCGGTGTAAGGAAACACTTCAGATGTTTCCACCCCTTCGCCGGGAATCGAACCTGGACCCTCATCGTGTGAAGCGAGAGTTTTTGCCAACAGGCCACAGGGAACCGTGTCCTGGTTTAAAAACACACGTGAGCACAACTTTTCGGTCCTGAGACCTTGGTCACTTGATCACCAAAATTTATTCCTCAGAATGTTATAACATCGCCTGGTGTCGTAAGATGTTATCATGTATATCAGTCACATTAGTGCAGGGGTCGGGGAAGTGGGTCAAAAAATTGCACAAAAATTTATTATACAAAAAACGAGGTAAATTACGAAAGTTATATTTTTCTCAAACAGATAATTTGTTGTTTCTAAATAAAATTATAAATCTAATTTGTAGGGACCACTTCTTAAGTTGGCAATGATATAAAATGGGTAACAACTGCAGTGGCTGGCAACACCGCGAGTGTCAGCAGTGACTCGGGAGCCGGCACGACATCCACACATCCCATTGTTGACACTCCATCATCTAACTTTTGGCCTAGAGTCCTATCTCGCTATCAATAATTGACTCTCCATACAGTCAGTAGAAGTT
The DNA here is from genome assembly GCA_009830355.1 of Cherax destructor. Lineage (NCBI taxonomy): Eukaryota > Metazoa > Arthropoda > Malacostraca > Decapoda > Parastacidae > Cherax > Cherax destructor. The sequence goes on from WNWK01026097.1 coordinate 4,808, forward strand.
CATTGTTTATGTTAGTAGGTTTAAGAGGAGGAGGAGGTGTTGATTCACCGGGAATTCTCCCGGCCCAGGTCTTTACCATATGGCGACCCGGCTCCGGCTCCCTGTCGTGGGAGTATCAAGTACCCCCTCATCGTTGGGACCAACTGATCCCCGGCCTAGCCACATTCCCCACCCACAAGGGGCTCTTAGGGAGAAGGTAGGCCTCTCTGGTCTGCCATCTTCCCCGCCCCAGAGAGGCTAACGGGAAGGGCAGTATTGCGAGCTGCAAATGGTAGCATGCTCAAGCTGTGGCACCAACCCTGCCTTAGAAGGGCTGGGCATGATGTCGACCAGCGAATTGAGGTTTAAGACTTTGGATTACCAAGGTAAGGTAGTATTTTGTGATTTGCCATAACAATTAGGAGTGTATAATGTAATATTTATTTATATATTTTTTTTATTAGAACTTATGATTCCATTTATAGATATTTTAAAGTATTCAAATAATAATATAAATGTTTGGTGGTTTTCTGTTAATTTTATATTCTATTCAATTTTTCGTGATTTATTTTTTGTATCCCAGTCTTTATGGGTAAGAATGTTAATATTATATAATATGTTGAAATCCGGATTCTGTGGACTTCCAAGTCTGGTGTGTTGCTAAGCTATATTACATATGATGGGATGTGTTGTTAAGTACGTGCCCAATTCACATCATTTGTAGTCAATGGTTGCCAGTTGCTAATTTTAGCATCAGTTTTCACGCTCCATTCCGGCTGACACACATGGCCTCACCTGTTTGGAACAGTTATACACTATGCTACTATCATGAGGAGCAATTAACCGACCGGATATTTGGTCACTGACGTCTGACAAGATGCAACACTAGGCACGATACACAACTGGCTGGCCTCCTAACCGAAGTTGACTTGATTTTCTAATTCCTTGAGGAAAGCGATCACAAATCACTTAGTTTCAATATATCATGGAATTACCCAGGTAACTGCAATCAAGTCTCTGTTCCAGACTTTCGCTTAGCCGACTTCATGGGGCTGAGAAATTACCTAGGTGGGCTAAATTAAGATGACCTGACTATGGGTCAGGTAGGTGGTTTTGGTTGCCAATATGACGTTTTCCAGAGCGTAGTTCTAGCTGCCCAGACAACTTTTGTTCCGAGTAGGAAAATTAGATCTAACAAAAATTATCCTAAATGGATGAACAATAGATTAAAACATCTCATTGGTCAAAAGAGAGGCATATATAGACGTATCAAAAAAGGGGATGGACAGATAAGAAATCAATATTTTCAATTAAAGAGGGAAATAAAAAAAGGAATAAGAAAAAGCAAAAAAGGATTATGAGGCTAAGGTCGCAAGGGATTCGAAGACTAACCTAAAAGGGTTCTTTCAGGTATACAGAAGTAAGATTAGGGACAAGATAAGCCCACTTAAGAGTAACTCAGGACTGATCACGGACAGTGATAAGGATATGAGTGAAATTTTCAATACTTACTTCGTCTCAGTTTTTACTCAGGAAGATACTAGCGGAATTCCAGAAATAATAAATTATGTAGAACAGGAAGATAATAGACTATGCTTGATTGGGGTAACTAGTGACATGGTCCTCAGACAAATAGATAAATTAAAACCTAACAAATCCTCAGGCCCTGATGAACTGTTTCCAAGAGTTTTAAAGGAATGTAAAGAGGAACTTAGTAAACCTTTGGCAAATCTTTTCATTATATCACTACAAACTGGCATAGTGCCAGACAAGTGGAAAAGGGCAAATATAATACCTATTTACAAGGCATGTGACAGGTCCTTAGCTTCGAACTATAGACCAATAAGCCTTACCTCCATAGTTGGTAAATTTATGGAATCAATAATTGCCGAGGCAATTCGTAGCCATCTTGAAAGGCATAAATTGATTAATGAATCTCAACACGGTTTTACTAAGGGGCGTTCCTGTCTTACGAATTTACTAACTTTTTTCACTAAGGTGTTTGAGGAGGTAGATCATGGTAATGAATATGATATTGTGTATATGAGCTTCAGTAAGGCTTTCGATAGAGTTCTACATCAGAGGCTATTGGGGAAACTTACGGCACACGAAATAGGAGGATAATTTTTTTCCTGGGTAGAGGCATGGTTGACAAATAGGCGGCAGAGAGTTTGCATAAATGGGGAGAAATCAGAATGGGGACACGTCTCAAGCGGTGTCCCACATGGGTCAGTTTTAGGCCCCCTGTTGTTTAAATTTACATAAACGACATAGTTGAGGGAATAAATGACAACATAAGCCAATTTGCTGATGACACAAAAATAGGCCGTCCAATTCATTCTAATGAGGACATTAAAGCACTCCAGGATGATTTGAATAGACTGTTGCACTGGTCGGAGAAGTGGCAGATGCAGTTTAATGTAGACAAATGCAAAGTTCTAAATGTTGTGATTGCGAGAAGGATTTAGGAGTTCTGGTTAGCAGTAATTTGATACCAAGACAACAGTGAATCCTCAAGTCAAGAAAGGAACCTGGACAATGGCTAAAACGCATGGGACAAAGTTAAGGATCAAGAAGACGGGTGGAGAGGTAGAAAAAACGAAGACCCAGGAGAATGTTGTGGAAACATCGAACCCATTCTCCGTGCTACCCGATGAATGTGAGTTGACTTCTGGGAACGTCACAACGAACGACACCAAGGAAGGTAAAAACATTGTTGTTGTTGGGGACAGCTAGGTTAGGTACATGGATAGGGCCTTCTGTTTGAAGGATAGGAGTAGGAGACAGAGGGTTTGCTTTCCTGGGGCTGGGATGGAGGATATTGTTAGCCATCTGGACGACATCATGAGAGGTAATGGGAACAATCCTATTATTTGTCTCAGTGCTGGAGGCAACGATGTTGGCAGACGTAGGAGTGAGGACCTGACTAGCAGGTTTAGGTCAGCAATAGACATAATTAGGAAGAAGGGTGGGAACCCTGTCATAAGTGGTATTTTGCCAAGGAGAGGAGTTGGAAATGAATGGCTGTCCAGGGTAATTAGTGTCAATTGCTGGCTGTAGAAATACTGTAAGGAAAATGCAGTAACATTCATTGACAACTGGGACCTCTTCTATGGCAGAAATGACATGTATGCCAGGGATGGGGTTCACGTATCCAGGTCTGGGGTGGGGGCACTGGCAACTGCAGTGGAGGGAGCTGTTTGGGCTTTAAACTAGAAATAGTTAGTGGTATGGGTTTATTGGGGAAAACAGTGAAGTCCCAGTGTAGTAATATTATAAGTTCTAGGAGAACTAGTAATAGGCAGAATAAGGTGGATACTGGAAAGCCAGTGGCACTAGATGACAAGGACAGTAATAGGTATAGTGGAAAAACAGAAAAGTGCAGGAAGGGTAAAGAGAAAGGAGGGTCTTTAAATGTATATTACACCAATTATCGAAGTGCTAGGAGTAAGATGAACGAGTTGAGATTACTTGCTAGTGCGGGTAATATTGATGTTTTTGCAATAACTGAGACATGGTTTAATATGAAAAATCGGGACATGCCTGCTGAATGTCACATCCAGGGTTTTAAATTGTTCCAAGTAGACAGAAGTATCGGGAAGTGGGGTGGGGTGTCACTCTATGTCCGTGATCATTTAAGTTGTTGCATAAAAACGGGAATAAAGTCTAAAATAATACATACAGTCTGTCTGGATAGAATTTTCAGAGGGGTGTGAAAAATTGATTTTAGGCGTGATATATCGTCCTCCAAACTTAGATAGGGAACAAGGGAGACTTATCTGGGAGGAAACTGTTAAGGCCACAAGGCACGATAACGTAGTAATTCTAGTGGACTTTAACTTTAGTCAGATTGATTGGAATTTCTTGACAGGGAATTTAGAATCTAACGACTTTTTAGAAGTAGTTCAGGATTGTTTTTTGAAGCAGTTTGTGACAGAACCTACAAGGGGAAATAACCTGCTTGACTTGGTTCTGGCAAACAAGGAATCCCTTGTTAATAATTTAGAAATTACAGAGGAACTCTGCACAAGCGACCACAAGTCAATTATACTTTAGCATTGAATGGATGTATGATAGTAGGGCTAATTCAGTAACAGTCCCAGACTTTCGCTTAGCAGATTATAATGGGCTTAGAGAACGCTTATCAACCGTGGACAGGTGTAACAAAGAGAGCTATCAATATGACAGCTTTCTTAACACTATGCAGGCTGCCCAAAGAACATTTATCCCTTATAAAGCAATTAGATCAAGTAGAAATGTAACAAAATGGATGAATAATAGGCTCAAATATCTTTTAGGGCAGAAGAAAGGAATTTATAGGCGCACAAATAGAGGTGAAGGTCATCTTATTAATCAGTATACTGACATTAAGAGGGACAATAAAAGGGTATAGAAAAGCTAAACGGGACTGAAATTAATGTGGCTAGGGATTCAAAAACTAACCAAAAGTTTTTCCAGGTTTATAGAACAAAGTAAGGGATAAGATAGGTTCCCTTAAAAATAACTCTGGGCATCTTACTGACAAAGAGAATGATATGTGCTCTATTTTTAATAATTATTTTCTCTCGATTTTCACACAGGAAAACACTAATAATATCCCAGTAATTAATTTTTATAGTGTCCCTGAAGAAGATAATTTATGTAATATCACAGTCACTAGCGAAATGATTATCAAACAAGTAGACCGTCTGAAACAAAATAAATCGCCGGGTCCTGATGAGCTTTTGCAAGGGTTCTTAAGGAATGGAAAATGGAACTCTGTGAACCAATATCTAACATTTTTAATTTATCTCTTCAAACAGGTGTAGTGTCTGATATGTGGAAGATGGCTAATGCAATTCCTGTTTTTAAAGCAGGGTACAAGTCACTACCGTCAAATTACCGCCCAATAAGCCTGACCTCAATTGTAGGCAAATTACTAGTCAATTATAGCTGATATTATTAGAAGCTATTTAGATAACCATAATTTGATTAATGATACTCAGCATGGATTCACGAGGGCAGTTCCTGCCTATCTAATTTATTAACCTTCTTTAGTAAAGATTTTGAGGCTGTTGATCACGATAAAGAATTCGATATTGTTTATTTAGATTTTAGTAAGGCTTTTGATAGAGTACCGCACCAGATACTGTTAAAGAAAGTGGCAGCTCATGGCATTGGGGAAAAAGTGCTGTCATGGATCGAGTCATGGCTCACCAATAGGAAGCAGAGAGTGTGCATAAATGGCGTTAAATCCGAGTGGGGATCTGTAACAAGTGGTGTTCCACAGGGATCAGTCTTAGGCCCGTTGTTGTTTATAATAAATATCAATGACCTTGATGAGGGAATTACTCGTGATATGAGCAAATTCGCTGATAACACAAATATAGGTAGGATAATTGATTCTAACGTAGATGTCAGGGAACTTCAGGAGGATTTAGACAAACTCAATTCCTGGTCAGAAAAGTGGCAGATGCAATTCAATGTAGATAAATGCAAGGTTCTGAAGCTCGGGAGTGTCCATAACCCAAGCACTTATAAGTTAAATAACGTAGCCATACAAATTGCGAAAATGACTTGGGGGTTATGGTAAGTAGCAACCTTAAACCAAGACAGCAATGCCTAAGCGTACGTAATAAGGCAAACAGATTACTAGGATTTATATCAAGAAGTGTAAGCTACAGAATATTTGTTCAACCCAATCTTCAATGATACCCAAGAAATAAGCTTTGATAATTCTATTTACTCATGTGAAATTCCCACTCAAATCGAACCCCTCTCACTCATGAATTTATCCAAACTAAATTTGAAACTTCCCAAGGTCCTTGCTTCAATAACCCTACTAGGCAGACTGTTCCACTCATCAACTACCCTATTTCCAAACCAATACTTTCCTATATCCTTTCTAAATCTAAACTTATCTAATATGAATCCATTATTGCGGGTTCTCTCTTGGTGAGAAATTCTCAAGACCTTATTTATATCCCCTTTGTTAATACCCATTTTTCACTTGTATACCTCGATCATGTCTCCCCTCATTCTTCGTCTTTCAAGTGAATGTAATTTTAGGGTCTTCAATCTTTCTTCATACGGAAGATTTCTAATGCTATGTATTAATTTAGTCATTCTACGCTGAATGTTTTCTAACAAATTAAAATCAATTCTGAAACATGGAGACCAGAATTGAGCTGCGTAATCTAGGTGAGGCCTTACTAACGATGTATAAAGCTGTAATATAACCTCTGGACTTCTGTTGCTTACACTTCTTGATATAAATCCTAGTAATCTGTTTGCCTTATTATGTACGCTTAGGCATTGCTGTCTTGGTTTAAGGTTGCTGCTTACCATAACCCCCAAGTCCTTTTCGCAATCTGTATGGCAAGTTCTACGTTATTTAACTTATAAGTGCTTGGGTTATGGACACTCTTGAGCTTCAGAACCTTGCATTTATATACATTAAACTGCATCTGCCACTTTTCTGACCAGGAATTGAGCTTGTCTAAATCCTCCTGAAGTTCCCTGACATCTACGTTTGAATCAATTATCCTACCTATCTTCGTGTCATCGGCGAATTTGCTCATATCACTAGTAATTCCCTCATCAAGGTCATTGATATATACTTGTTACAGATCCCCACTCGGATTTAACCCCATTTATGCACACTTCTGCTTTTATTTTGAGCCATGACTTGATCCATGACAGCACTTTTCCCCCAATGCCATGAGCTGCCACTTTCTCTAACAGTCTTTGGTGTGGTACTCTATCAAAAGCCTTACTAAAATCTAAATAAACAATGTCGAATTCTTTATCGTGATCAACAGCCTCAAAAGCTTTACTAAAGAAGGTTAATAAATTAGATAGGCAGGAACGGCCTCGTGATCCATTGAGTATCATTAATCAAATTATGGTTATCTAGATGGCTTCTAATAATATCAGCTATAATTGACTCTATTAATTTGCCTACAATTGAGGTTAGGCTTATTGGGCGTAATTTGAAGGTAGTGACTTGTCCCCTGCTTTAAAAATAGGAATTACATTAGCCATCTTCCACATATCAGACACTACACCTCTTTGAAGAGATAAATTAAAAATGTTAGATATTGGTTCACAGAGTTCCATTTTGCATTCCTTAAGAACCCTTGCAAAAGCTCATCAGGACCTGGCGAATTATTTGTTTCAGTCGGTCTACTTGTTTTATAACCATTTCACTAGTGACTGTGATATTACATAATTTGTCTTCTTCAAGGCCACTTAAAAATTAATTACTGGGATATTATTGGTGTCTTCCTGTGTAAAAACCGAGAGAAAATAATTATTAAAATAGAGCACATATCAGTCTCCTTGTCAGTAAGATTCCCAGAGTTATTTTTAAGGGGACCTATCTTATCTCTAAGTTTTGTTCTATAAACCTGGAAAAAACTTTTGGAGTTAGTCTTTGAATCCCTAGCAACTTTAATTTCATAGTTCCGTTTAGCTTTTCTTATCCCCTTTTTAACGTCCCTCTTAATGTCAGTGTGTTTTGTTTTGCTTTGACAACGCAGCCTGCTGGCTCCTGATGTATATTTATCTGGGTGTTTATGCTAAGGGTAATGTGGGCCTGTTTAGCTAGTGTGTGTATATATTGTTAATAATAATAAATGTATATTTTCCTATCAAGGAATTTTGCCTGAATCCTCTGATAACCAAACCCATTGAAGTAGTGAATGCTTGTTTAGCGCTTTCTGTTTTGATTAAGGGTAGCCCTGGGAGGTTCATTTTTACATGATATTTGTGTAACTTTCACCTTTGCCCCTAGACAAGACCTTAACCCCTAAACTGTATAAGTGTAGATCTATGTTCACTCGCGTAGCGCATTTTTCTACATGTTATAGGATAAAAAAAAAAAAATTAGGGTTAGAACTTACCCAGATATAAGTCCGCGAAGTTGGCGCTGAATGATGAGGTGTCGGCAACATGGAGCACTGCCGCTTGCAGAAATATTAAAGATTTATCGTTTTTTTTTTAAATTATTTTTTAATTTTCGTTTTTTTATGTTATAATAATAATGTTTTGCTGCAGATCTTTTCATTTCATAGCCAATTCTTGCTGACACACAAGTGTTTGGTATTAAATTAGTAATCATACTGTCACAAAATACATGTTCACACTGATAGATAAATTTGTATACCTGGGTCAATCACATACTATTGTTTACGTATATATACAAGGTATTTACAGGTCCTATTTATGTTTCTAGAAGTCCACCAGTGTATGATACTCGAAGAAGCATGGATTCACACAGAGTGCCACCCCACATTGCTGACATATGAATCTGTGTCTTTCGCCTTGGGGTCCCTTGTAAGGAAAGCACACAACACACTTTTTCTGAGAATACGTCTTCTTTGGGGTAGATGGCATCATTATCAGGCAGTGACAGTTAGGTATTATTCGGTTGGGCACTTTTCCTCTGGTTGTTGGGTGACAGGTCGCTGTTGTGGGATGACAGGTCGCTGTTGTGGGGTGACAGATCGCAGTGGAGGGGCAGGTACAGGTGTGGTACCATACTTTTCACTATCTGCTTTATGACATTGAAGGTGAATTCCGCATATCGTTGTCGCTTCCCAGTCTTCATTTCGTTCATGTTGAAGGCATTGATAATTGCAATGTCTACAAGGTGGAAAAACACTTGTATATACCACCTGCGACTCCTACGCACACAGTCAACAAACTCTATCATCATGTCACACTTGTCGACTAGTATATTGTTCGTATAGTCGACGACGGCAGCAGCTGGCTTTACAATATATTCATTGTTGCCCTTGTTCAGTCTCTCTGTTTGTACCATCTCGTTTCTGTGGATGGTTGGGGCAACGTCCGTTTGTCATGCCACGTCAGTGCCATGATGTCATTGGCATGAAATGCTTGCACAAAACATCCTCCAGTGAACTTTGGCATGTGTTTTCTATTTCTTCTCACTGTTCCCCATATATCAGTATTGTTCACACGTAGGAAATCAGCGAGCATAGGGCTTTGTATACCAGTTGTCTGTGAACAACTGACATACAAGCCAAGGTATGGCTCCATCATCTTGTGAACAACAATCCCAGAAATGCCCAACATGCGCCTGGTATCGTCAAGTATATTTTTCCCAGTGTAAATAATGACATCCAACACAATACCAGTTTCACAGTCACACATAACGAAGAGTTTTATACCAAAGCGATTACGTTTGCTTGGAATATATTGTTTGAATGACAGTCGTCCCTTGAGCAGAATCAAGGACTCGTCAACAACAATGTTCTTGAATGGATAAAAGTAGGCACGAAATTTTTTCTTCAGATAAATAAACAATTCCCGAATTTTGTATAGGTCATTTCGGTTTGCCGTATTCCTGTCTGAGAAGTGCAACATTCATAGCAACAAAGTGAATCTGTTGCAGGGAAGGAGTACGGAAAACTGGAGTACTGATGAAGTAGTCTGTGGACCAGTAGAGTGCTATATTGTTCTTATATGTATGAGACATAAGCATGACAGTGCCAAGGAATAAATACATTTCAGCCACAGTTGTATCTTTCCCCCTGTGCAGCCGTGCCGATTCTGAACATCTGCATGGTCCATTGTATACCGGTAGTACAGGTTGGTCTGGGTAACAATCGGGTTCATTATCGGCTCATCAAAGTATAGTTGAAAATAGTCTAACTCTGTAGACTCATTTGTGATGGGACAGTGTGGCATGATGCCACAAAATCAAAATTGAAAGGATGTGGATGGTATACTTTCTGTCCAGTTCCATTTGCGGTCACATGGTGCAGGGTGGACCTCTGGCATGGGGCGTGGGGAGCAGGAGAAGGGACAGGAGTGGAGGCAGCACATGGTTGAGATTGTGACGGGCGGTCCTTTGTCTGCCCACCCACCATGCCACGAGGTCCAGGCACCATGCCACCCACCTCCTCGTCCTCCAACCCAGTATATTCTCCTTCATGATCACTATGACTAACAGTGGCTGGGGTTTTGGATCGTGACCTGCCACGACCTTTGCCGACTGCATATGGCACACTTCCTGAACGTACGCGACGATGCCTAAAAGTACGTTTCATTGAGGAATAATGATAATCACTTTCAATCGACGAATCCTCTATGTGAATAAAATCGATTTCATCATCGTCACTTATATCACTTTCACTGTCGTCAAGACCATAACGCATGGAAAATGATAATTTCCTCTTGCAGAGTTGCCTCTGGATAGTAAAACTAGCAACCCCAGAGGTGCTGGGCTGAGGGTCTGTTGTGGGCATACAGGCAACACTGGCCACATTAGCCACACTGTCCACCTCAGAAGTGCTGGGCTGAGGGTCATCTGGGTTGTCATCAATAGTTTCACTAATTCAGTGATCATTAGTGGACATATCGGTGTTAAATCCACTAAACTCGCATTCTGTTTCACTTTCCAAGAATAGTAGAGTGTTAATATGAAGAGGCGTCTGAATCACTGGGGTTTGCCATGATGATGACCCAAGATAGAGTTGAAACTAACTGATGCTACCACGCAGTACCCCGGCATCCCCATTTTTTTTATATACTGAGCACACTGAGTGTGTAGACCCATTCTCTCATGTCTATGCTACTCAGGCCTGTCACGCCAAATTTGAAGGCATGACAAATAAAACGTAGATCAACGTTCAGAGCGCTACGCAAGTGAATGTACATCTACGTTTGGACAGTTTAAGGGTTAAACCCCAAGGGTTAAACCATTGCATTATATGGGGGCCTGTCTGGAAGCTGAACCAGGGACTTCTACCATACACTTTACGAGGTATACTCATCAGACTTATTCCCCTATAATTTTTGCACTCTTGTCCCCTTTGTCTTTATACGATGGAACTATGCATCCTTTCTGCCAATTCTTAGGTATATTACCCTCTTCCATACTTTTATTAAATAATAGCACCAACTACTCCAACACTATATGCCCACCTGCTTTTAACATATATATCTTTATCCCATCAATCCCAGCTGCCTTACCCCCTTTTATTCTACCCACTGCCTCATGAACTTCCCCCAGACTCACAACTAGCTCTTCCTCACTCTTACAAGATATTATTCCTCCTTGCCCTATACACGAAATCACAGCTTCCCTGTCTTCATCAACATTTAACAACTCCTCAAAATATTTCCTTCATCTTTCCGATACCTCTAACTCTCCATTTAATAGTTCTCCTCTCCTATTTTTAACTATCAAATCCATTCGTAGCTTATTAATCTCACTTCAAAACTTTTTCTTATTTTCAACAAAATTTGTTGATAACATCTCACCCACCCTCTCATTTGCTCTCTTTTTACATTGCTTCACCACTCTCTTAACCTGTCTTTTCCTCTCCATATACTCCTCCCTCCTTGCATCACTTCTTTGTGAAAACCTCTAATATGCTAACTTTTTCTTTCTTACTACTCTCTTTACATCTTCATTCCACCAATTGCTCTTTTTCCCTCCCGCACCCACTTTCCTGTAACCACAAACTTCTGCTGAACACTCTAACACTACATTTTTAATTCTGAACCATACATCTTCAACCATACCTTCTACCTTTTACTCTAACTGTAGCTACAACTAAAAAGTGATATATCTATGGCCCCTCTAGAAACATGTACATCTTGAACAGTGGCGGCTTATTGCTAAAATAGTGGTGCTGCTTCAAAAAAATATTAGCCATTGTTTTAATATTGTGTAAAACGAAACAAGCATATAAAAAGAAAATTTATACATAAGCTTGATAAAATCATAAACAAAAATATATTTTTTACTTACCTAAATTGTAACAGTTCATTGATTGAAAGTCTATATGCCTCACAAAGGTTCTTCTTATTATTTATGTTTCTTAAAAGTGACAGTGAAACCACATTATCAACGCTTCTTTGACTTCTCATGTTTTTCAGTTTTTTCTTTCATTTTGTTTATTTTTCTAAAACCGTCTTTTGTCCACGTTACATCATCTCCAAACAGCAAACACAGGAAGCAAAACAATGCATTTTTTACTTCACAGCCGCAAAGCCAACTTTTCCGTTGGTACCATTCAGAATTAAAGCTACGAATATATTTCTTGTTGTTGCTTATTTCTGGCTGAGATATTTGAATATCAGGTGTTGAACGACCTCTTTTCTTAACTGTAACTTTCTCATGGAGAGACAACTGTGAAAACTTAAGCTGTTGAAGTTCACTTACACTCACACAATTTATTTCTTGGGGATGCAAGGAGGCCATGATTAAATTATCTAAATTTTCTGTGAAATAAAAGAACCAAAAAAAAAAAAAAAAAAAAAATATATGAATTAAATAAAATAGCTGGAAGCATGATAATCATCTAATTCTACGTTTTATCACATTCAAGAATATTATACATGGTTTTTAAGCACAACACACGTCGCTGTGTCAAAAAGAAACACTACCTTACACTTGCACAACAGGGTCGGCACTGCGTCAGCGACAGTGCCTCTCTACCTAGCATGCAGCGTCGTATCTCAGACATGTGCACATGTGCACAACAGCCAAACACTGAGTCACTGGAACTGTGAAGCGCACAGTTTCATACAAGGATTTTTTTTTTTTTTTTTTTCATGTAATAGGGGATGGCTACTGACATTAAGCTTAAGGATTGCGTATTTACTGTACAAGTATAAAGAAAGAATTAAAGAAAAAAGACTCATCATATTGAATGTTTTCGATAATATCGAGTGAAAATAGGGGTGTTGCAATTCTGCAGTGCCTATACACGAGCCGTCACTGATCTTGAAGTCTTCCAAACAGTCTTTTATCTACCAATACATAGTCCAACAAACTACTGTCATTAGGCCCTACATCATATCTTATAAAAGTTATAAGGAAAAGAAAAAGATTGGCATCCAAAATATAAAGAATTTACATTTTATTGTATATTTGAAGACCCAACGTTCACTCGTAATAAGAAAATGTCTATATTCATCAGTGCAGAAAAAATAATTCTCCATTTAGCTAAAGTTAACAAATCATGTGAATTACTCTGTCTTAGAAGAAAAAATTAACATATAAGAGAAACATCAGGGTCTGCATTTTAGCCCTGAGCATCTTAAAGCAAGGGCCAGGTTTCTGGGTGGCCAGAAACATCAGCTTAACTATGTATTGACCTTGTTTCATAATATATTAATTTATTTATCGACATGTATTCTTAAGTAGATTTAATAAAATATTCGTTTACCAATGAATAATTTAAAATATTGTTTTATTCTAGGGCACGTTTATGAAGCCTCTCTGAAGCACCGTTCACTCCCAGGGCTTACATGGTCCAAAGGTTGGAGAACCCTGACACAATGTTTGGGACTCTTCACAGGAAGACCTGTGAGTGACACTAAATATTTTTTATTTTGAATTGTTAGCTAAACACTTATGTTGCAGACAATGCATTCTCGAAGCTCTCTCCAAGCCAGGTGAGATTATGTCCGATTGTGAGGTAAAAGTCAGCCATGTTGTATGTTGGTGCTGCTACGTTGTGCTCCCCATTGCCTTTACTAGGACTGCCTTCCACTGCCATCCACTACCTATCTCAGGAGACCTACCTAGTTTGTGTCTCTACTCCTAAACGTAGGTGAGGCAGAGACTGTCTGGAACCCTTGTTGAATTTGATTCTCAAGATCTCGTGTTTTGTGCTTTACTAATTTATAGACCTGCAGTGTACATTAAATTGAAATTAATATTTAATATATTTATTTGACGTTGTCAAGTAATGAATTGTGCAGTCACAGTCGTGTTATAGTCACTAACTTGCCTTTCTTGGAGATGGAGCCTTTTGATGGTTATTTCTAAAGGTCATAATTCATTAATGTATACATATATGCAGTTATACTGTTGCCAGAGATAAGAAGAGCAATCTAACTTTGCATTTTCATAGTAGCAGTTATAGAATACATCCAACCTGCTTTGCCTAGATTTAAAATCAATTTATTTTAATAAGTTTGGAATTTAAAATATTTCTGAATCTCTGAACAAAATTAACATTTATTGTTTACTTTAGATAAAAAAGTTATTAAATCATTTATTATGGTTGGGGGTGGGGGTATACAGGCTCGTCATTGCGGTGAGTTAATTGCGTCAACGTCTGTAGTTTTGAACATGCAAATCATAAAATCGTCTGCTTATCTTAGAACCACGAGCTAGAGTTCAACATTTTAGTTTATAATGTTAAAGGTTAGCTTACTACAAATTAACGTAATAACGTTGGTAACTTGATTCCCTACACAAATGTTTGAAAGTTGCCCGACACTTTGGAATCCATTACCATCATAGGCTCTCTGCACCTGAGGCTACTGAATCATTCATGAAGAATATATTCACAGACTTGGTGAGGAAATATAAGGTGTTACCTTATGAGAGAAAATTTGCAATGGAAACGACTAGTACAGAGAATTTGACAGTCCTTGAAAATGAGTAAGTTAAAGGGAAAACCATAGCTATTCCGCCCACTTCTACCACTCATACTGACAGTTACGTTTGAGTAACACGTTCTCAATTCTTGTCCCAGAGGTTGATTATGGGCACACAGGTAAGATCCCATCACAACCTAGATAACTGGGACCTGTGCAAGACTCTCAAACCAGAATGACTCCTGAAACCTTACGGACAGTTCTCTGAGTTACCCACTCACATTCATCTCTGACTGTGAGTAAGCCCCTTTGGCTCTGGGGACATAGGATTATTCTTTGTCTCCTCCTCCTCCTCTAGGATCACATACTCCTCAGCCAATCAGAGGGAATGAGCCTTATCCTAGCAACTTTGATCTCATACTTGATTCTACTAGAATTATCAATTCTCAGCCGAGACATGAGAGTGGGGCCCGTTCGAAGGACCCTATGGGAACACAGTTTATTGCAACCATAGTAATGTATTTAACGTAAGCTACAGGTGCAGTGCCTAAATCTTTAACTAACTGAAAATCGGATGTAGCATAGAGAAGAGGTATCAGCGATCTAGTGAAAATCTCCAAGTGTCTACATAACAAGCGAGAGATCTTAGTGTGGAAAAGAAGAACTTTGAAGTGTTCAAGAATCATACTCATCTTTTGCAATGGTCTGAAGAGCAGTTGACTCATGTATTACGCACTGCATTGAATGGAAAGTTCTATTGCCTTACGAAACGTACAAAGTGTTTGAAAAAGATGGACCCAGTTTCAAAGCAAACTGAAATTGGGTCCAATATTTTTTAAACACTCTGTATTATGTGCTGTTGGAATAAGCGCTTATGTCTGTTAGCTATCAACGAACATTTCGTACGATGAAAATTAAACAAGGGCAGATCTGTGATGAGTTTGCGAAGCAGAAGCAAAGTGATCTCCATAAGTGGTACACAGACACAAACGCTGAAATTAATATGTTGCTTCAGCTCCCTCTGAAGAATTGTTTTACTACAGTCTTCTTCCTCTTATTTATGTCTATATGATTGATTGTTATTGTTCTGAAATATCTGAGATAACTACTTTAGCAGATACTAATGAGGTGTCTCACAAAAT
Source organism: Cherax destructor (assembly GCA_009830355.1). NCBI lineage: Eukaryota > Metazoa > Arthropoda > Malacostraca > Decapoda > Parastacidae > Cherax > Cherax destructor. Next base: position 20,278 of record WNWK01026097.1, read on the forward strand.
ATTACAGCCTAAAGTCTGCTAGAAAAAGATGCAAGTATGGCAGTGCAGGTGATAATGCTGCTCTCTCACAAACAAGAAATTACAAAATCTCTCACCTTCAAATCGCACTCAACCTTACACTTGCCAACTGATGAAGGTCCAAAAAAATTCAAGCCCATCTCTGAAGAGAGACCGAGGAACGTTAAGAGGAGAAATCTCCAATGTTCTTACTGCAAGAAGCAAAGACATCGCTTAATAAAGACATACTAGACAACAGTTGCAGAGAAATATTATTAGCAAGAACCCCAGCAAAGGTATACTCAAACTCCGGATCATTCAGGAAAGTAAGGATATCCATTATCACCTCCAAACTTTTCTAATATTTCAACCGGAATAATTTCCCAGCACATTTTTCCCTCTCCCTCCCAAAATGTCTTTTATCAAAGGAGATGATTACCATTTTCCTCTCAGTTATGAGTCACTTTTTCTTAATTAAAGGAAGTAATATATATATCTTGACTCGGGTGCTTTTTTGATGTTAATAAAAGATAATGAGTTCCTATGTTAGATTAAACATTTACAAATTTATGTGGTTCTAGACTCCCATGGAGGTAATTTTAATAAAGTTCCTCTGCAGAAAAATATATAGTAACCAATTGCTTTTCTGAATTCATTTGTGATAGGAATTTCAGGGAATTTCCTATGAATGAAAAAAAAAATATTGATAGGAAACGAAGTACTGGAACATCTAGCATTTCTAATGAACCCAGGTCATAGATAACTCCAGTAAAGAAACTTACGTCCTCAAGGAACATTGAACAAATCCTATATTGTTCCCGTTGAGTATTGTGACACATGCTTTGGCAGGCGCTCAGGAAGCTACTATGCCACCTGCTCCTCAAGAAGATAATAATGAGTTAGGTTTGGGCATGTTATTTAGAGATGTACTTGGTCCATCATCTTCATCAAGGACTGAGAGTAACAAGCCTCCCAGTAAGCATAGTACAGTTGTCGCTTCCCTAACACATGAACCTAGTAAAGGAAGCTTTCACCAAACTATCAGTGGATAATATAGAAAATGCTGCTACAATGGAGGACCAGTCTCAAGACTTAGTTCAATGTTACTATTACAGCATTAGTGTTTTACGGAAATATTACGGAAGTATTATTGGGAAAGCATTATCTGCAAGTTATCATCCGTAGTCACTAAGAAAAGTATTAAGTTTCCACCTGACATTAAAGTCTGTAAATCGCATAAGGGGATACAGTTACTGTTGTTTACTCTCAGAGAGTATGAACAAGAATGTTTTGATTATTGCTCCTTTGAACTCATATATGGACATCCAGTTCGAGACCCCGTTAATAGTTATGAAGGAGGTCAGGTTAGGTAAACAGTGTCCTTCAGTGTGTACATCTCCTGCCTTGATACTGTAACTGCTTATGACTGTTCGTGAGTTAAGAGCAAAAGACATAGTTCTCAGAAAAAAGATTGATAACTAATGTAGAACAGCTGTTCCAAGCTTATTCAATAAAAGAGGCAAAGTAATGGATCAAAAGTCTGTTCAAGATCATACCTTGCAGTCGAGGTTTGTCGGCGCCATAGAAATTCATGAAAGAGTAACTGATGTGAATTATTTGGTTTCTATTCGTTGGAAGTGAGGGTAAGAACATACATTATGTACCACATCAATCAGTCACATGTTTATAGTTAAGACTCTCTTCCAGCTACTTCATTCATTCTCTTACAAAACTGAAGATTAAGACAGACTTCTTCATGTCATTAAAGACCTCCCTCACCCATCAGTCTCTAGGTAAGTTCCTTGAATGCCTATCAGTTTTTAAAACTGACAATATTAATTAAATCTTTACTACTGAAGTATATTTGTGTATTTCATGATGTTCCTAAGCATTGTGTTCTAGGTGAACACGACGTTAATGTTCAAGGAGCAACTCTTATCAAGCAAATCTAGAAGAACTAGATTTCTTGATAAAACATGGCGGCCTGTTTGAAAAAGGAAGTTAACATAGGAATCACAATGCTTACTTTTACCTAAACCTAATGGTACCTATAGGATTACCGTAAGGTGAATGCAGTCACCTAAACAGACACTTGTCGTCTACCCTGGATAGATGATACAATAGATTATGTCTCATGAGTCTCCAGCATAAGTCGTCTGGATATGCTTTGTGGGTAATATGAAGTACTTCTCACTCCTTCACACCTCCTTTAAAGCGCAAGCATTGTACTTCACACTTGACCTGAAGTCTGTTTAACCAGATTCAGAGAATCCCTTCATACATGTTACCTTGCTCGCACTCCAACACCTCATCAAGTCATAAAAAACATTCGTCTCCCCTCAGTCCTATCTAACCCCGTTCACGCATGCTTGCTGGAGGTTCAATCCCCTTGCACACAAAACCTTTACCCCTCCCTCCAACGTTTTCTAGGACGACCCCTACCCCACCTTAAATCCACTACAGATTAATATGCTTCCAAGTTATTTTATTTATTTTCATCCTTTCTAAATGTCGAAACTACCTCAACAACCCTTCCTCTGCCCTCCGGATAATACTTTCAGAAACACTGCACCTCCTTCTAATTAAGAGCGGAGAGTAATCCTATATGTGTTATGATCTGTAATATTTAAAGGAAAAAGTGAATATATATATATACAATATTGTTGTGCGTTGTATACTATATTAGGTAAATCATAAGTGTGGTTTTAACGTTTTTGTGTAAGAAATAGTTACTTATCTTAGTGTTGTGTGGAACTGAAATGTAAAGTATGTAAGTACGGATAAGAAGTTAGCGTACATAAATTTCAGTAAAAGGAGATATTGTATGTACCGGTTGGAAACGTGTTAATCTAATAGTGTCAGGTATGTGAAGGGTATAGGAGAGAATCCCGTTTCATCATGTGTTGTTGGAGACAGGTATATAATGTGTTGTTGGAGACAGGTACATAATGTGTTGTTGGAGACAGGTATATAATGGAGTTATGGTAAGAGGTTTTTTATGATGTAACTCGGAGATTAAACTTTGGATTTTGTGAACGAAATTTACAATTGTATTTCTGATGTTTATATATTTTTGTGTAATGTATATCGTTTTTTGCGGGCTTAAGTATGTCAGTAGTTAGGTTATATGTAATGGGTAGGAACATATGTTCTTTGGTGTCTATATAATAATGTTTTAAGATGTTATTGCCTGAAATGCTCTGCATAACAAGGGCCTTTCTATATAGTAGTATGTCATCGATGTCAGCTAGGCCTGTATACCATGTACATGTACTTGTAGTAAATAAAGATATTAATATATTATATTATTATTATTAGTTGCAGAATAGACAGGAACGTAGTTCCTTGGGTCATAAAATGACTAAAGGTAAAGTTGGAACAAAATAAGTATATTTGTTGGAGGAAGAGCACTCCGTTATGATATGTTAGTGTTAAGAGTATTTAGCTTGCATATGTATATTGTGAGTATTGTGTAGTATGTTTTTTTTTTTTTTTTATTTAAGAGGACAAAAACATATAATAACACAAATCCAATAACAAAATTCAAACATGAATACTTGCAAATTACAAGTCCTGACCATAACTCAACACGTATCTCGTAAAATTCCAAAATGACACATTTTTCACAATGTGCTATGAAATTAGACACCACATACTCTCAAATATGTGCAAAGACATTCCCTGAGGACTAATAACATAATTCACATACAAAATAATAGCCAAAATACCAAATGAAGGCAATCAGTTAACAAAATATAAACATACTAACATGCACCTAATAAAATCCCTACCCATCTTCATGATACATAAACATACAATACCAGTATAAATATATATACAATCGCCTCAGGCTTATCTACAATAAATTTATGAATGCAGGTGTATACATACTGAAAATAAACAACAATAACCAAAACCTAATACCCATTATATTACATGCAATGCGGTGTACAGGACTACCCACCCGTGAAAACCCGTTCTCACAATGTATAATAGAACACATAGCAATACTAAAATTCCAATGTGAATTCTTGAATATTTTTTTTTTTTTAGTTTTTATTTGGAGAGACATATATACAAATATATTATACAGAGCCATGCCATGGTCTGAAACAAAGCTTATATAACAAAATAAGCAGTATAGAACAAAAATTAACAACATAACAACACCCTTATTAGTTAGTCTGGGGTAATATATTAACCATGAACAATAAATGCATAGGTAAAGCGGCAACATGCCATGTCTTACGTTAACCCCTACATGTCGTACAATGACATGCTGAAATAAAAATTAACTAAACATATTAAATCGGAACAACAATCGTACTTTTGTTGAGAGTTTTAATGTGAATTTCCATTAAGGGACATAATTATACCAACACAGTACACAAGACACTACCCTGCCAAGACAATTAACACAAAATCCATACATTAACATCACAATCAGTATAACAGAAATGGTACTATAAGCAGTGAAACAGAATTTATAACATGAAGCACACAATTTTTTTTTTATATTTAAATAGTTTATTTGAAACATAAACCCGACACATAAAGGTTTATCGTACATCACTTGTTTATATATATATATATTCAGAGAACATACATAATAAATTTTACCAATTTATCCCACAAAACCCTATAGACTTTGATACACCAATCATGATATCCGAGTGCAAACCTGAACAGATATATATCATGATGAGAAATGATGCCAGATATGAATCCAACGAATTTGCATCAACGACTAAGTCAACAAACCCCTACTTCCAAAACAAAAGCAACTACCAAACCAAAGCAAATGTCACATAGTAAGGATTATAACTCAAAGAAAACTTACTTTGACATAGCAACGAGAAAACCAGCGCACCACAAGAATACCTTGACCATAGTCTACGGATTCATTACAATCCCAACCTAAGACTATCATGTACAGTACAGTAGTGACTGAAGAAACCTCCTCTTCCTCACCCCCTTCAGCCAAACCAAAGCCCTTGCACCGAAAAAAAAACCTATGAATTTAAAGGTAAAAAAAGAAAGAAACCACACACATACATCCTCGACTAAATCAATCCTAAGCCCCGAAAGTCGTCCGTCAAACCCTGACCCACACAGAGTGCCAAGTCACCCGTATGTCTACCCCAAAACTCATCCCTTAAAAACCCCAACCAAGCAAACCCTCCTCACCCTTTCCCTACACCAGCATACATACAAATGAAAAACCCCTTATATAAGCAACGTTTGTCACCCGACCACCCAATACGTATCAGTCGGCAAGCCCTCTTCCGACTCACGTCTACCCCAATAGATCCGCAATCCTCAACTCCCTGTACGATTGATTGAAATCAGTTTCCCATGCTCTCCCATACACTACACGATTTCTGCATTTCGTCCTATAGATGCAAGCAGAAAGAGCTTTGACCCTTTCCCCTGCTCCCAAATCCCTAAGTCTCCATGAACCACATACAAAATCTACTAGATAATACATGAGACCCCTTCGCGTCTGAGCATTAAGTCCCTGAGGTCTAGAAACATTGCCCTCAAAAACGAGATGCCCCCACCCCCATATGGCGAAGCCCCCTCCCGGCCCACTCCCGTATTGGCCCCAAAGATTCACAAAAATATATCCCATGCAGTGTAGTATCCAATTCCCCACATCTCACACATGCACCATCTCTCACCAAACCCATGCTCACTAAAGAAGCCTTTGACGCTACAGCATCATGTAAAAACCTAAACATGAACTCCCGATCCCTAGACCTCAGCTTCAACCCTTTAATCCCCCATATCTCAGCCCAACCATACATAGGATATATCGACACGCATTCTATCACCTGATGAGATCCCCCAAAATACCTAGCCTACCAACCGAGATGTCCTGCGGTGTCTTACCACCTTTGATATGTTAGTGTTAAGAGTATTTAGCTTGCATATGTATATTGTGAGTATTGTGTAGTATGTTTAACAGTATTAAAATGTGTAATGCAATGGTTTTCTAAGGCAGAGGATAATGACGAAAGTAAGATATGTTACAGTGAGTGTGAATGTAAATCAGATATTGTATGTTGTAGATCAAGATTGGGGGGGGGGGGGGGGGGGGGGGGGGGGGGGGGGGGGGGGGGGGGGGCCCCCCCCCCCCCCCCCCCCCCCCCCCCCCCCCCCCCCCCCCCCCCCCCCCCCTTGGCTCACTTAAGACCATTTCTTTCTTATCATTTTTCATGTGAATGTAGTGATAGAAGAATATAAAATATCACATTATTAATCGAGGATAACCTAATAAAACATTCCCTGTTCTTTATATTCTTCTGTTATACGCAATTACCTTATAACGATAATTTTATTATTATTATTATTAATATAATGAACAAGAAGCGCTAAACCTACAAGGATATTTTTATGAAAAAAACGTGTTAAGGTCCTACTTCAGAAAAAACAATGGTTTTGTACCTTGAAACATAAGCTGCATATTTATATTATTACCATAGATATAAGAATAAAAATTGTAATATTGAGCTCTGGGCAAAAGTTAAGTTTTTTTTGTTGTTGTTGTCATACCTCTTTTACAGTTAAGTTAAAAGAATTAATTATCTACATAAATGAAATTATAAGACTAACCGAAGTAATCCAAGACAACCTTGGCGTGTTTTGTCGGTATAATATTGCTTTATAATCATTGGTTTTATATTTTTGTCTCACGAAATCGTAATGACACGTTTTCAAACTATACCATGGGTATGGGACTTGAGCTAGAGTTCGTCACGGCCAAGCTAGCGGGATAAAAGTCTGTAAAAACTTGCATTTGTGGACACAGTGGTGGCCTATGCTAACCTTCCTATGATATAGAAATATACCTAGTTGGATGAATCTTATTGAAACTAGCTGGCCCAGTGGCTAACGCGACGGTCTGGAGCTTTGAGACTCTCTGATCGCGAGTTCTTACCCCACCCGTGGTATGGTTTATATTTTTGTTTTAAGTCTAGAATCTAGCGCGATTCTGCGTTAAATTGCCTTTTTTCGAGTTCATTTTCATTTCTGAGAAAAGTGAGAGGGAGCTAGCTAGATCTGAGGAGTGGAGAGGACTTACAATGGCATTGCTACTTTGAAGATAATCTTCGTGTATAACCTTTCTCACTTTTATGAAAGTTGGCGTTTGGTTTTGACGCAGATGGACGACCACAGATTCCATCATCCTCATCTGAAGTTCATCCTGCTTTGAATAAATAAAATAATTCACACTATCACTGTCTTTGCAGAGGTTTTTTTTTTTTTTTTTATTAGTTTCCAATAAATATACATTTATAAGTCAAACATGCAAAATACATGTTGCAAATTATACAACAGCAATTCTTTGGTTAAACAGTGAAAATATCGAAAATATCAGAAAACCTCAGAAAACTATGCCCTAAAACCCTTACCTCTACCACCAGTGAACTCTTGTCCCCTTTCCCTAATAAATAAATACAGAGTCCACAAAACATAAACCCAAATAATGAAATACAGTCCACCATAACATATTC